>PVIH01003257.1:0-164922 GCA_004025045.1 Sigmodon hispidus | reverse complement strand
TTGTTGTATCCATCTTGTTAGTGTGTGACGTTTTATAGGAGAGTTGAGTCCATTAATATTAAGGGAGATTAATGACCATTGATTCATATTTCCTGCCATTTTTGGTGGTAACTTGTCTGCATTTCCTTTCTCTAGGGTATTCTTCTGTGGAATTATTGATTGTTTGTGATTTCATGGATGTATCTAGGGTCCTTAGGTTTGGTGATATATCTTATATTTAATAAAATCAATCAGGAATATCAAAGAACAGAGCCCTCCATCCTTTTAGTTTTGTTTTGTTTTGGTTTTTTTTTGAGACAGAGTTTCTTTGTGTAATTTTTGTGAGTTCAAAACCTAATTACCAAAGAGTATTAGCGCACACCTCTAATCCTAACTCTAGGATTATGATGCAGAGTTGAACCCAGAAGTTAAACAAGTGGGTGAAGAAGATATTTAAGGCAGGCATAGGCAGACACTGAGGTATTCTGTAGAAGCAGCAAGCCAGTCAGGGGTAGTGCATGCCATTAGTCCCAGCACTTGGGAGGCAGAGGCAGGAGGATCTCTGTGAGTTTGAGGCCAGCCTGGTCTACAAAGCAAGTTCCAGGACAGCCAGAACTGTTAGACAGAAAACCCTGCCTCAAAAAATAAAACAAAAAGAAGAAACAAGGTGCGAGAGATGGCTCAGTCCTCTGATATTCCAGGCTGATTTTATTCATTATAAAATACATCACCACAATTATTACCTTTGAGTCTGTCTAATAACACAGACTATACTATTCCCATACCCTAGAAGTTAGATTAATTTTCCTTTGCTATGTAATATATTCCTAGGTACAAATATTCTCCAGGAAACTGATCTGACTACCATGAATGTCACATAATTTGTGGCCAAATATTTTAACCTGTTATACTAATAAGCTACTATGAAATGCACTGAACCCTAAGCATCCAGAGTTTCTTAATCTGATGGGTCAACTAGCTGTGGATATAAAATAGTTATTTTAAAAACTCCAGAGGTTCTGAAAACTGAAACTTGAACTTGTCTCTTCTAAGCTTTCTGCTGTTTGCAAATAAGTAAAGGGTCGTGTGGAAAGCCAGAGTCCCATCTCACCACCTCAAAAACATCCAGCTGTTATTGCACCAACAGTGGCCTCATAGCTCAGCTGCACTTCATACTTTGGCCTGAAATGAACAAAAACAGACTTTTCTTGAAATGATCACAATTTCTATATGTATACATTGTGTTAGTTATAATAAACAACCAAGATCTGATCAGTGTGCATAGGCGATACTTCTACATTGTGCTGGAACGTAACCAAGTGTAGTCCGTACATATCCCAGTCTACACAAAGGTGCTGGAATCGAACACTTACAGACTGGAAGCTGAATGTGCAAATCCCAAGAAATCTTTCAACAGTGAACATTCATTTTAACAATCTCTATCCATTAGGAAATATGCTCATCATTCCTACAATTAATACAGTCTCTACTCAGTAGCTTTCTCTCTGTAGTTTCAGCTCTGTGTAAGACCTTTATTAGAGATGATTGTAGTAAATTTGAACAACAAAATTGTATATTTTACTACCCAATATATATCTCTAGCAATTTCTGAGTAATGAATGTAATGTCTTAGTTGCACAGTATTCATTAAACATGCTTTCACAATTGCACTCATTCATACTCTCAGATACCCCTTGCCCTCTCTCTGGGTCCTGGTCCATTTGGATCTTTTCTTAAATCTAATCAGCATTAATTGAGGCTACAAGCTCCCTATACTTCTTTCTGGATCCAGTGAAAATAAATAACTCTGCTTTTCTCTCTCAATCATTCACAGCTGCCAAGGGGTTACCACATAAATTGCTTCTCTAATGTGGGTGGAATTGTATCTTAAAAAATGTATTACTGCAGTGAGTTAACAAGTTCTAGTCTGGGTTCTGTTCTCAGTTTTATGCAAATTATTATCTTGCTTGTGTTCTATCAATAACACTAAGAATATTGGTGTTGCAGAGACACACTTTATATACCAATTTGTCATTCATATTATCATTGACTATTAGCCTTTTCTCTTGCCAAAAATTAATTCTAGATTATCTTTTATTAAGCCAATTTAGATCTATTATATTAAATTTTTAATTTGCATGTTTTGATCATTAATAAGCAATATTACATTAAAACGATGTTCTGAACATATGGCCAGTGATCTCCCTTACAGCCTTGGAGAGGGGTAATAATAAGTACATGGAGGATTTAACATCACATTTTTTACCTGCTCTTCTATCTCATAGGCAATTTTTGTCTATAATAATTATTTCATGAAGTTTTAGGTAGCAATGATGGAATCTCTAATAGGCCATAAGCTACTGTAGTCCTATATATCACATATTTATTTTTTCTGTATGTATCCACTTAATTTTTTAAAATTTTTATATATATATATTTATTATTTGGTATTTTTACATCATGCACCCCATCAAACTCAGATATCAACCCTCTCAGAATCATGCTCACTCTTATGATCTCCTCATATACAAAACCACCCCTTCATGCTGCTCATTTACTTACTGGAGCATAATTAAACTCCCTGTGGCCAAACCCTTAAAAAAAAAACAAGTCTTTCCTCACCCACACTTCTGCCAGAGGCCATCAATGCAGAAGTGAGGCTTTGTGTCATTTAGCTATGTTCTAGCCTTGAGTTCTTGTGTACAATGACATCTCTCTCTTTTTATTTATTTTTTTAAAGTCCACTAATGAGTGAGTGCATCCCCTGCTTATCTTTCTGGGATTGTGATACCTCGCTCAGGAGGATATTCTTTATATCCATTCATTGGCCCGCAAATTTAAGAATATTGTTTTTTCTTCCTGCTGCGTAGTATTCCATTGTGTAGATGTAACACAGCTTGTTAATCCATTCCTCAGCTGAGGGGCATCTAGGTTGTTTCCAGGTTCTTGCTAATATGAATAATGCTGCTACAAACATAGCTGAGCTAATGCTTTTGGGGTGTGAATGTGCGTCTTCAGGGTATATGCCTTAGGGTGGTCTTGCCGGATCCTTGGGGAGATTGATTTGCAGTTTTCTTATTTTAAAATTAAGAGTTCCTAGAATTTCTAGCGATACAGTGAAATTTACAAGTTGACAGTATTACATATTTTCTAAGTTCAATATTGAGATAAAATTATGGAATTACTTTTTAAAGATAGTATGATCATTTACCATGGTGGAAGGCAGCATGGTGTTGAAACTGTCTTCCTACTGACTTAGGGAAGCCATGGAACAAGCATGTCTTTGGAGTTGGTTGTAGCTAGCATACAAATATTCTCAATGTATTCATAGACTCAGATACTCTATCAATGTATATAAGCTATTCTGAATCACATTTATCACTATTTTATGTAAATTATACATGAAAGCAAAATTTAAAATTCTAACAATTGATTGGTTTGATTATTTGGAATGTTTGCCTTTTAGAAAGATAATCTGATAAATAATTAATTTTATGTTTATATTTGGTTAGCAATTACTTAGGATCCCTAAATAAAATGTCCATGTGAGAGACAAATGTCTAAGTTTTGTAAACTTTGCATTGCATTTATTATTTAGTGTGTGTGTGTGTGTGTGTGTGTGTGTGTGTGTGTGTGTAAATAAATCAGTGATCTCTATCTATCCTTAGGCAGGAAGCAGATGTCATAAAAAAAATACAATAAATATAACAAATGACCACATTTTAGAAGGAGGTAAATGCTTTAAACTATAAAGATTAAATTAGGAAGTTGCTGAGGGGTTGGCAGAACTAAGAGCTGATACTAATATTCAGTGAGGAAATCACAACACTAGACAAGCGAAAGATGAAGGATGTGAGGAATGATCAAAGGGAGAGAAGCCAGTGGAGAGACAAATATCTAAAATACAGTGGAAAGGCTGTTATATAATCTTGTGTGGTAGAATGTTTTCTGTATGATGTAAATAAAGAACTGTTTGGGCCCATCTAAGGCACCATAGAAGTGGGTGGAGAATCAGAGGCAGCCAGGCAGGTAGAAGGGTGGAGTTAAGTTAGTCGTCCTCCGACCCGAAGAGGAACAGACATGTAGAGGTACCAGCCAGCCACGGGCTGGGAGCCACGTGGTGGGCAAATCAATAGAAATGGGTTAAATTAAGATAAAAGAGCTAGCTAATAATGTGCTTAAGGTATGAGCCAAACAGTGTAAAAGATATAAGCGTGTGATTTCATTTCTTTGGGGGACAAAAGCCAAGGGCGCACAGACCAGGTTCCAAACCACAGCCGCCTTGCGCGCGCCAGGTTACAAACTCCTGGCACAAATCTCCCGGACCCAAAACGGGTCTGGGAAAACTTTCTACAACAATCCTGTATTAGTTTATTTTACGTATAAAATGATAGGAATGGTGGTAAGACAAAGAAGTAGCTATGTTGTATGAACACAGATAGGAGCATATTGAGGCCTCCACAGTTGATTCATCAGCACCTTGGGAAACAGTATCTGATTGAATCTTACATGTCCTTATTTTTATTTTAACTTTGCTCTTTATTTTGAGGTGTATTTCTTGCCTTGAGGGAATACTCATATTCCTTTCCCTCTTGGCTCTATCTTTAAAGTTTATCTTCTCACTCTAAATGACTCCTGAAAGTCTAGCCATCTCCTGACAGTTGTCAGCTGTCTCTGTGGGTTTCCTCATCATGATCTTGACCCCTTTGCACACATAACCTCTCTTTCTTCTCTTCAACTAGACTAAGAGCTGAGCTTGACTCAGTGTTCCTCTATGAATCTCTGCATACTAGCTTCTTGAAACCCACTTCCTACAGAAGAACACTTTGCTCAGTCTTGACACTAGGGAAAGGGGCTTGATCCTACATCAACTGGCTATGGCAGACTGCATTGACTCACCCTGGGAGGAATGGATGGAGGTAGGTGGGGGGGGAGCTAGGAAAGAAATGGGAAGAGGACAGAGACTGAGGAGGAACAGTGGTGGGTATGTTAAAAATTTTAAATGTTAAAAAAAAATTGATTTCAAAAGTAAACAAGATTGGTATGAAACACCATGCAATTGTATTGAAAAACAAAAAAGAGTTGTCAGCACAGACTTGTTATCCTGACATTTAGGACAAAAAGGGAAGAAGATCTGAAGTTAAAGGAGAGTCTGGAATACATGGAACGTATCTCAAACTACTAATTGATTATTTAAGGTTTAATTCAAGGATTTTCTAGTTTACACATCCTCATTAACAGGATAAATATGATCTATTCTAAAATAAAAAACTGCAAAATAATAGATCATTTTTATCATAGATTTATAATAAAATTATTTCTATTTATATATTATAATATATTATATATATTTATATATATATATTTATTTATTAATATATATTTATATATTATAGGCAATGCATATTTTAAATTAAAATGATGCTTCATCTGTGGAATATAGTATTAAATAAGAGTTCACACTATTGATAAATACTTTTTAGTAATGTCTTATGCAAATAGTATATTTCTTAACTCCTTTGAAGCAAAACCTATAGCAAGGGCCACAGTACAAAGTGCCTGCACATTTTGTGCCTATTTGAACATCCACCAGTATTAAATAACAAATACACAGCAGCAACTATTATAATATTCAAAGATGGGAGTAGTAAGATAGAATTACTATTTTCTAATCCTTTAGCAAAATGGTGTCAAGAGTGTCCCTAAAAGCTTTTTGTTTTTCTTCTCAAAACTGTAAATATTATTGTTGCAAAATGCTTTAAAATTTTAGACTTTGAAATAAAACCCAATAAAGCTATTGAAACATGCATCAAAGAAAAGATAGATTCTGTACATGGGGTTGCCAGTAGGCTCCTCAACATCACATTGCAGATGAGAGAGAGAACCTCAGAACCGACCTCTCCCTAAGAGGATAAATGCTGAAATCCAAAGGTTGTTGGGGAAAGAATTTCACTATTTTCAGTAGTTAGCCATAAGTGCTTTGCCCTTGCCAAGTAAATAACTTCACAGATATACTAGGACAAGAAATTATAATTAAATTCCATTGGCCACATGCAGAAAACACACATGATAAATAGGAAGGTATTGTGGGAGAAAGTATCCCAGTAGAGAGGGAAGGGAAGAGAGAGGAGAATGAGGAAAAAAAAATGTAACTAAAATTCTTCATATTAACAGTCCAATACTGCCAACCACAAACCTAAAAACAAAACAAAAAGCCTAACCAAAAGATATTTGTCATGTTTTATATTCTAAAGCTTCAATTCTGGCATGTATATTTCACTCGCCTCATATCTTGTCAAAACCAAGATTATGATGGATTTAACTGGAGTAAAACACAGATAACATATTTCTGATAGGCTTTTACATAAGGAAGATGGTGTATGTTTGCCAAATACCCTGTCAGGGCTGCGTACTACTCTGTAGTAGGTATATTTCGCTCCCAACACTGATCTTATAATTTCCTTGTAAATAATGAAATGCCAAATACAAGAATTTCAGTGCTCTGAGTAGCTAATTGGAGCCATAAAGGAGAACCTAAGGGTGAAAATACATATGTACACATATGAAAAGAAATGAACGATGAGAAAAAAATTTACACTGAGATCTGTGCTTTATTAGTGTAAAAAAATGTGCTGTCAAGTAAATACAGATTTTATATTGATTATAATTTAAATGGTTATATTTATGTATGAAAACATCATTGTGATGCATTGAAATCAGCACTGCTAAATATACTTGATAAGTATAGAACAAAATTAGGGTTGTGTTTTGAAATAGGGTTTCACTGTATGCTGCTACACCCAGATCATAACCAAATTGGCTTTTAGTCATATAGTTATAATTATCATAAACATTTTCATACTGATTCATCAATCGATATATATAAAAAATATATGCATATAATATTTTATTCTTTGACAGCTTAATTCATGTATATTGCATAATAAATTTTGTTTACCACTATCCTAAATATCTTCTCTCTATCACTCCCTCTCCTAGGGAGACCCCTTTTCCTTCTCAAAAATCCCCTTTCCGCTTTGATAGTTTACTTGTGTGTATGTATTGTTTAGATGTATGTGGGGGGGATGTGTGTGTATGCATGTCCACATACAAGTATATCTATGTGCCTGTGCTCCTGTGTGTGGGTATGTGTCTGTGTTGGTGAGTGTATGTATGAGCATGTTTGTGTGAATTTGTGTATGTGTGTGTGTTTGTGTATTATTGTGTGTGAGTGGGATAAATCTCTGCAAGTGGTGTGTGTGTGTGTATGTGTGTGTGTGTGTGTGTGTGTGTACTACTGAGTTTAATTGTACTTGTTTGCATGGACATAGGTGATGGCATATTTACTGAAACATGAGAAATTTACCGGTACCTACACCACAAAAGAAAATCCCTCCCTATTCCTGCAGCAGCCAATACCTGTTAATAATCTGTCAGCAATGATGGATCCCATTGAGTTCTACTCAATTCATGCTGAAATAACATTTTTTACCACACTTTTGCAGGTGTCTCTAGATTACCACAGATGCTACAAAGTCAAAATTCTGAACATATTCAGTGTACCACTAAAATATATTTATCTAAATTTCATGGTTGGTCAACTTGGTTTCTGGAGAATTGATATCAATAAAAAATATCATCCTTAATTTCAGACTCTGTAATAAAGATGTTCATGGAGTTTCAGATAATTCTGAAAACTTACCTATGAAATGAAAATACAAGATAATAGTAAAGTACTTAAAATATTGCATTTTGTTTTTTTCTTTTATTAAAAAAGGTATTTTTTTATGTATCCCATGCTCACCCATCCTTCCCTGTTCCCAATTCTTCCCAGTCTGCCTCCAGTCTCCCCCACACTCCACTCCACCCCTTACCCCCTCCTCCCTAAAGCAGAAAAGTCCCAAGGTGGGTCACCTCAGCACAGTGCATCCACTCAAGGCAGGTCCAATTTTCTTATCCCAGTATCAAGGCTGTCCATTTCTTTTAGGTTTTCCATTTTAACAGAGTATAATTTTCAAAGAATGACCTGATAAATTTCTGAATTTCCTGGGTGCCTGTTGTTATATCCCCCTTTTCATTTCTGATAATGTTAATTTGGATACAGTCTCTCTACCTTTAAGTTAGTTGGATAATGGTTTATATATCTTGTTGACTTTCTAAAAGAACCAACTCTTTAATTCATTGATTCTTTGTATTATTCTCTTTCTTTCTATTGTATTGATGTCAGCCCTAACTTTGATTATTTCCTGCCCTCTACTCCTTCTAGGTGAGATTGCTTCTAATTCTTCTAAAGCCTTCAGCTGTGCTGTTAGGTCTCTTGTGTGAGATTTCTCTTGGTTTTTTATATAGGCATCTAGTGCTATGAATTTTTCTTTTGACATTGCTTTCATTGTGTCCCATAAGTTTGGGTATGTTGTGGATTCATTTTCATTGAATTCTAGGAAGTCTTTGATTTATTTTGTAACTTTTTCCTGGAACCAGAGGTTCAATATAGAGATGTTCAGTTTCCATGAATTTGTACGCTTTCTGTGATTTTTGTCGTTGTTTAACTCTGGCTTTACACTATGGTGGTCTGATATGATACAAGAGGTTATTCCCATTTCTTTGTATCTATTAATGTTTGCTTTATGACCAAGTATATGGTCAATTTTAGAGAAAGTTTCATAGAGTGCTGAGAAATATTTATATTCCTATGTGTTTGGGTGGGAGCATTTGTATATATCTATTAAGCCCGTTTGAGTCATAACATCTTTTAGATCCTTATTTCTCTGTTGAGTCTCTGTCTGGCTTACCTATCCAAGGGAGAAAGCGAGGTATTGAAGTCTCCCACTATTAGAGTGTGGCGTTTGATGTGGGGTTTAAGCTTTAGTAGTATTTCTTTGTTTTATTTTATTTTTTATTATGAATAAAGTCACATTTTCTATCCTTGTATATCCTTATTCAAGGTCCCTTCTGCCTGCCACCCCCTCCAGTCACTCTCTCTTCTCCACATCTCCCTATCTCCTCCCCAGCATGGGCAGGAGGTCCCAAGGTTCCAATATTGCTCAGCTCAGCATCCACTCCTGGCAGATCCAGTTTCCTCACCCCAACATCAAGACTGAGTCAGGTGTTCCTCTAGAGGGAGTGGCATCCAAGGTGCTAATCCCAGGTGTTTCAGATTCAAAGCTGTTCAGGGTTTGTGGTTTGCAGCTTGGTACATATATAGGGGCCCATTTATTGGGGGCATAAATATTTGGAACTGAGATTTCATCTTGGTGGATATTTCCTGAGATGAATAAGTAATGTCTGCCTGGGTCTCTTTTGATTGATTTTAGTTTGCAACCTATTTTGTTAGATATTAGGATGGCTACACCAGTTTGTTTCTTAGGACCATTATTGATTGGAAAATCTTTTCCCAACCCTTTACTCTGAGCCTGTGTCTGTCTTTGAAGTTGAGGTGTGTTTCTTGTATGCAGAAGAATGGCTCCTGTTTTTGTATTCATTAAGTTAGGGTATGTTTTTTCATAGGTGAATTGAGTCCATTGATTTTAAGGATATTAATGAGCAATGATTGTTATTTCCTGTCTTGGTGTTGTAGAACTATCAGCTTCTTCTGGTGGTGCCTTGGTATTCTTTATATTGTTATATGTATTTTTGCACTGGTGTCTGCCCATTGCTTCCTCAGTTCACTTCTAGTCAGCTCTTTCTTTGTCAGCTCTTAGTCAGTTGTGGGTCCAGGGGTTGTGTGTCTCCAGCTGCCACAGTGTTTGCCCTTAGTCAGCTCTTAGTTAGCTCTCAGTCAGCTCTCTTAGTCTGCTCTGGACTAGGGCTCTGTGGGGTCTCCAGATGCCCATGTGAGATGATACAGTTTGCTTTTGAGACAAGATTTCACAGTGGGATGTCCCTCCTACTGTGTGTTGCTGAAAATTGCTGGGGAGAGGGGTCTCCCAGTTTTGTTTGGTTTAGGGCAGGGCTGGGTGTGGATGCAGAGAGCTGGGGCTGTGTCCTCAGCTAGAGAGAAGGTCTCCAATTAGCCTAGGGGTTAGGGTGCACTCATCCCTTACTCTGCTCTGGACTAAGGCACTGTGAAGTCTCCCAAAAAAATGCATTTCTTACTAATTAAGCATGTTCTACTCTTATAATTATGACTAGTTGGTGTTTACTTTATAGCTGGTGTGAAAGCATGCTGTGTTCTCTGTTAAGTAACTTTAGATTAGAGCAGCAATTGATTAACCTCATGCCAAAGTCCAAGAGTTTCAGGTTCCATGTCATTAATGTTTTTAGAGAAATAAAAAGGCAGTTTGACAAATGGCACTTTGATAGAAAAGCCCACTGAGGAAAAGGAAGGGCAGAAGAAATACAAGTCCTCTTCTTAATTAGTAGATCATATGGTCTCATTGTTAAGAAATGCAGTTCTGGGAAAACTTTAAATTTAGGACTGTTGTCTTAAAGAAAACTATGTCATGGGCCAAAAAGGGACTCTGAAGTGCATTTTTATATGGCGAATGATGCATGGTGCTCAGAGAATGTGAAGTCAACATCACAGCATGAGTCATCGCATGTGTAAGGCAGCAACTAGTGCATTTTCGCTCTGTGTTACCCTCATGAGGACATAAATTGACCCAGATCATAGCACGTTTTCTATTTTTAACAGTTATTTGATTAATGAAAACATTATTGATTATATGTTTTTAATTCTTCATATAGAAGTTACATTTTAAATATCTCAGTTGGGATTGGACATGCATGGCCACTTTCTCTCTCCATTTTGACTAATTGTGGATCTCTGAAATTCCCTCCATCTGCTGCAAGAAGCTTCTTGTCAAGGAGTGTGAGCCACACTTATTTACAGATATAAAAATAATATTTAGAATACCATTAGAAATTATATTGGTTTAAAAAAATTGGCAAAATTGGATTCTCCATGCTTATGACCTCATCAGCCATAGGTTTTTAGTTAACTCTAAGGTTGTAATAAACATATAAAGAGCTAGAATAGTTTTGAACAGCACACTTCTTCATATTTAGCCATAACATAGTTCTTTCATATTCCTGGTTTATAAGATTGACAAATATAGATTTATTTGCCAAAGACTCAATCTGAAACATCCTGATTTTAAAGGTTAATGTAATCTTCTAAATCATATATTATTTGACTAATGCAGTAAACTGACAATTAATTAATTAATTTTACAGGAAGCCTACTGAGTGGGCTTCAAATGCAAAAGGCATCATTTGATACATGGAGATGATAGTGCCATTGTTACCCCACTGTCGCTCTGCAAAGCTTGTCATTGTAATTCATAGGCTAACAACCAGATAGGACTGTTCATGGATTTTGTCTCCTGGAAACTTGCAGAGCACCGCTGGCTTTCAAGGATGAGACTTCCAGATCAGTTTTAGTTTAGTTTCTTCAAATCCACAGCTCCAGGTGTTTTCTACAATAGAATCTTATCTTCAGATTCTGTGAGGTAACCATAGACAATGGCAATGGCCTGTATTGTCTTGGGAATCTCTTATTTCCCCCCCCCCCCCCGCAATAAAGAATGACATGATGGGGGGGCGGTTTCCTATGCCTTGGCACTGGAGTTTCTGTTAGATAGTCTGTGGTTCTTGGGGAAACATTCTCATCCTCTCCTCTCTCCAGCAACCCTACCATGCAGTTGATGTAAATACAGTACTCATGTACACAATTATCAAAAAGTAAATGAAAGACAAATTTTTAATGTAAAATCTAAAAAAAAAAAAAAAAAAAAACATAGCAACTACCAAAGGGATGGATGCAGATTTTTTTTTATTATTTTCATTTTATCTTGGGGAAGAAATCAATTTGAATCTTAGTAAATGAAACCTAAGGATCAGACTTACCAGGTTTGATTAGGGAAGTTTCAGTTTTCACTCTTACATGTCCTTGCAGACGGACCCCCACTGCATAGAGCATTCTCTGGTAACAAATGGGCGTCTGGCCAGCCAGTGATCTTTGCATTAGCATTCTAATAACCAGAGGCCAATGTGCTATAGTGCTGTGTCAGAACTAATTTATGAAACTAGGTCCACAGGCTCATTAAAGTGGTCACAATTCAGTGGCTGCCCAGTAAAATTAGACTACAGTTTCAGTCTCATAACAGTGAATATTTTAACATACTATTAAGGACATATTTCAAATGCTAAAACTACCTTTGATTCTGGGAACCGAAAAACAACAAGGTTAGGAAGTCATTTACTTTTGCAATATAAAATTGTTTTTACTCTCAGCTTTTGGCTCAAAATGTTTGGCATTATGGAGCATGGGATAACTGTACTTGGCATTTGCAAAAGCAGTGTTTTTTGTTTTTAATCCATGAGTAACCAGCACTTCTGTGCAGCTCAAGGGAACCTTAGGGTCATAAACCTATCTGGTTAGTAAATCTCAGGCAGCATTCTGGGGAGTCCAGAGTCTTTCTCACAGAGGTGCAGCCCATGTCTCCCTGAAGCCCTCCATAGTCACTTGCCCATCCACCACATAGTACCAGACTTTTTCAACTCAGAACACATTGTTCTGCCGGCTGCCTTCCACCAAGAAACTGGGCTTCAGCAGTCTAGAAAGTATGACTTCCAAAATTTGGTCAAGAGCAATGAGATGCAGGAAGGAAAAGGTAATTCTGTAAACCTAATGCAGTCCATTTCAAGGCTACCCTTGAGATGGTCATCTCTCATTGCAGGGATTGGGGGTGTGTGTGTTCTTTCATGCTAGCTGGAAGCTTTGAACATGGATGTGCTCAGTAACAAAAATGCTTGTAGTAATCAGAGATAATAGTATTGATATTTCAGTATCTAAAACATCTATATATACATAAAAGGAGAATGATCATTCCTAATTTATTTCACAGTGTTTTGGGTATCTGAACTAATAATGAATTAAAAGAAGAGCTTTTAGTGGTATAGGCTTATACTTGGGTACTATATGGTTATATTCATTCCCTTGTCAAACATAACAAAGAGTTTTCTTTATCTCCTGAGTTTTCATTTAACTGAATAGTAATGAGTCCTTAAATCTTCTGAATGTGAACAATAAAATACTCTGAATGACTACCCTTGGCAGTCTATATGCCATAGCTGAATTATTTAGGTATCTATTTTAACCTAGGAAAGAAGAGGGAAATAACTCTCAGAATAAAGATTTTCTTTTTAAGTAACTTCTCAGAAAAACACTTTTAATTTAGAAGGCAGCATTGTCGATTTAAATATACTGTTATGCCGGTATGTATCCTATCCAAGGTTAAATATATAGAAAGTGGTATGGGATAGTAGGAATTGTCAGTTTACTGCATTTGTCAAATAATATATGATTTAGAAGATTACATTAACCTTTAAAAACAGGATATTTCAGATTAAATCTTCGGCAAATGAATCTAAAATTGTCAATCTTACAAACCAGGAATATGAGAGAACTATGTTATACTAAAAGTGAACAAGCGTGCTGTTCCAAACTATTCTAGCTCTTTACATGTTTATTACAACCTTTGAGTTAAAGATATTTGAAATAGACAATATAGCACTTTTCTAACCTATTTTAAATTGACCAGTTAATTTAACAACCTATATAATTGCATCATCAAACATGGCTGAAGTCACTATCACTTTAGTAAATGTTTTGATATAGCATACTGTAGGCTCCATTTCAGACATATCTTCTGGCCTGAATACATTATATTAACAGTAGAATCACTGAGCATTGATTGGGTAAACACCGCAGACAGTGAAGCTCAAAGCTGGGTCAAATGCTGACAACTCTTCAGAAGTTCAGAATCAAGGGGCACAGACAGTAGCCATTGCAACGAGAAGTGTGTGATAAAGTCAAGTTGGTGCCCAAGAGACAATTTGTGTATTTACTGAGTGCCATGATGGAGAATCTTCTTAGTTTCAGCCCCATAAAGTAATGAAGAAGTGGTGGGTTTTCCGTTTTGTTTTGTTGATTTCTACTAAGGTTTTCAGATGAATGTCTCTTCTTGTTCTGCTTTTTGCTTCTGAGAAGTGCACTTCAAGATAAAACCTCTCTTATTTGCCTCAAGACAAACTAGTTTAAGCTCATTGACTTTTCAGTTTTTCAACATTGCCTCTATTTTTGCCATGGATTCATGGTTTTGCTTATCTAGTTGAAATGAAAATGAAATTTTGAGAATACTTGATGTGAGATGCCATTGTTTAGCTTACTGTGGAAGATATAGTTGTAACTGGTCTATCAAGGGATTTTTAAGTTGTTTAAGTCTGAGGCTTAAGAAATAAAATTTGGGGGCTGGAGAGATGGCTCAGCAGTTAAGAGCACCGGCTGCTCTTCCAGAGGACCCGGGTTTGATTCCCGGCACCCACATGGCAGCTCACAACTAACTGTCTGTAGTTCCAGTTCCAGGCAAACACCAAAGCAAATAAATAAATAAATAAAGTTTAAAAAAAAATTTGAAATATAGCATCACTTCATCAGTTTTATCAGTTAACTTGGACTAATGAAACCAATAATTAAATTAAAATTACATTTAAATAGGTCACATCCACTCTGTTGGGCACTTAGTAAATGCCTATAGAGATTCAGCTTATGGTTGATAACACCCCATTTGCAGGTGAGGGTGAGCTGTCTTTCCCCATTCCCTAAAAAGCCTCAGTTCCCTTCTGCTTCCTTTTAGAAAATTGGCGGGAGAAGTTCTCACCAAGAGTGTATGCAGGGCTCTCAAGCTGGCCTCGTCAACACACAGGCAAAGATTACCTGATTTTTACCAATACTGTTTAGGACAATATGATTTTAGTAGCTAGAAAATCAGGTTGTGCTACCAAATAATTATCATTTATATATTAATACTCAATGACCAGAAGCTGAAATGGAAATTGCAGGATATGCCAAAACAACTTTCTGATAATTATTAAATGCACATTCTTTCTAAAAGAAACCTATAATAAACACTTTTTAACATAAAAGTGTGAACATACAGAAAACATTATGTGTGGTTTTATTTTTATTTTTGCAGTTTTTTAAAAGTGTATGTGTGACCGAAATGTGTGGCTCTAAAACATAAGCTCTGTAGATAACAGTGTCTCATTGTTAAGATGTCAGACACAATAAAACAAATTCTAAATATTAGTAAGAAGATTCTTTAACCCAGGAACCCAAGAAAATGCCTTTTATATTTTCTATGTTTAAATGTTTTACTCCAAAGTCCCAAGTTTAGGTGAGTGGATGCAAATTGAACGGGTTTTTATTTTTATTTTTATTTTTTTGCTTCCAAAGCCCCTGCCTATGTGTAACTTAGGCATTGCCAGAGCAAAAGAGAAGTTTCTGCAAAAATGCCAAGCTATCATTTGCTTATTTGTATTGTCCCTTTCAGAACAATAGCTCTTGGTGTATCAGAATTTGATCTTTGGCTTCCAACAAAGCTTGGTTATTCTCAGAGCATCAATAAATCTTCTAACTCTACAGACTATTTCAACAAAAGCTTAGTTCATTTACCCTCTGCCAATACTTTATCTTCATAATGATTAATAGAGATGGTAGTGTCTGTCCAATAAACCCAAACCTTGGGTTAGGGTCAATAGACAACTGCAAGTATACACATTTGCATATAAATATAAATTTTATATATTTATGGTAATATTCTGCATTTAAGGACGTTTATGTGCTAAGAAGAAACTAAGGTTTTATAAGCAATTTTTTAATTTATTATTACATTCTTTTATGTGTATGCATGCTATCTAAGCACATTGTATGCACATCATGTGCATGCTTATTGCCCTTACAAGTCAGAAGAGGAAATAAGATCCCCAGAGATTGGAGTTACAAATAGTTATGAGCTGCCATGTGTGTGCTGGGAATCAAACCTTAGACCTCTGCAGAAGCAACAAATGCTCTTAGCTACTCAGCCAACTCTCCAGACTCTCATACCCATTTTTAATACAATTGAAGGGAAGCTAATAATGTCCGGAAATACAGATTTAGCAGCTTGTCATGAAAGGCTTTCTCTGGTTTTAAAATGCTGTCAACTCTTAAGTGTATTTTCACAACCACTGACAGCACATTAATAAAAATTTAAGGGCACTGACAATAATTTTCATTGACAGACTTGTCTCATATTTTTATTTATTTATGAAGATATTTTTACATTTTCATTTTATAAATCATGATATCTAGACTAGAAACAAACAATGAATATTATTATATTTTCACAAATAAGCAGCGTCTGCCATCCTCACAGTTCATTTATATTTTTTTTCAACAATAGCACATGGGAACAATTATAAACAGCCTCAACACTCAGGCTTTATTTTAAATCACACAGGACTCGTTGCCTGTTCATTTTATTCTCAGTTGGGAGCCATATATTATAGTCTATTCAAATAAAATTTGAAGTTTTAACTGGGATATCTAATGGTTTCCACATACTCAGTAATCCACCCCAAACATAATGTCTGCTCCTCACCGCCTGTGCACTAGCTCCCAACCTCTCTTCAGTCTGCTTGTTCACTGAACCCTGATGGTTCTGAACCAGGTGTGCAAGAACACATTTATTGTCATTGTTACACTCACCTTTTTTAAAAGTTATTAGTCATTCACTACCCACCATAAAATACATAAGATATTTGTTGAAAAGAATAATACTGGATGTTAATTCATGTTCTCTCTGTAAGTGTGCTATGATTTGATCTTAAAGTTCTTCATGTCCCCCAAAACTTACCCTTTTAGAGGTAATACTCTGGTGAATTCACTCTTTACCTCTGCTTCCTGTTAAGCTAATTATATACAATTTATAACTAAGTTGTCCATCAATTTTCATCTCATTTTAAATAAAATAAAATGATTATTTTAATTGCTCTTTATTTTTCTACTGTAAATTATGTCTTTTATAAAATTGTACAAAATGTTTATTCTATTACCTGCAAGTGTATCACACTGAACACTCTTTCCCAAGTCATATGTTATACATATGCAATAATTGCTTCAGAAACACAGTCCTCACACATGATTCAATTTTCTCCTCTTCTTCTTCTTCTTCTTCTTCTTCTTCTTCTTCTTCTTCTTCTTCTTCTTCTCTTCCTCCTCCTTCTTCTATCTCTTTTTATTAAATTTTTTAAAATTTATTTTACATACCAACCACAATTTCCTCTTCCTTCCACACACCCTCACCTCCCATCTACCACCCATCCACTCCTCCTCTGTCTCCCTTCAGAAAGGGGCAGGTCTGCCATGGAAGTCAGCTTATCAAGTTCATACAGGGCTAATCTCCTTCTCCTGCATCAAAGCTGGACAAGATGTTCCAGCATTGGGAATAGGTTCCTAAATGCCACCTCAGGTACCAAGGACAAATTCTGATCCTATTGCTAGAAGCCCCACAAACAGACAAAACTACACCACTGTCACCCTCACACAGAGGGCCTAGTCAGTTCAATGCAGACTCCCTAGTTCTTGGTCAGGAGTCTGTGAACTCCCGTTAGCTCAGGCCTCTGTGGGTTTCCGCTGTCATGACGTTGATCCCCCTGATTCATAGAGAACTCTCATAGCTTGGACCAGTGTCTGCTTGTGGATCTCTGCACCTGCTTCAATAACTGAGGATTCAGTTTTCCACATGATACTTTACCTAAAACTACAAATTTTTTCCCAAGTAGCTTCACTAATTTTATACAAATACCTACATTGTATATGCATTCCACTTGCTCCAAAACCTAGTCAGTTCTTGATATTATCTGTCTGTAAAATGTAAACTCAATGACTCATATTAACTTAGATCTCCAATTACTGATGAAAATTTAAAAAATATTTGTTTATTTTCTTCTATACGGTGAAGTTATTAGTTGTTTTGCCAAATTTATTTTTGGTGTTTTAACTCATTTTCCTGTGCTGAAGATGACATATCTATATACTCAAGAAACAAATCCATTGTCAAAGACTTTTTGTTTTTTATGTGACTTTTTATGAAGGAAAATTCTTAATTTAATGGAACATAATTCATAGATGTTATATTTCAATGCCAGTGTTTTTTTATGGTTGATTTAAAATCATTTTTGTATATTTTATCTCATAAATGAATTCTTATTTCCTTACCACTTAAATTTTACCTTTCCTATTTAAATATTATTTTCAATAGTGAAAAGTAGGAATTCAATTTTTTAATTATCCTTTCAAGTTCCTAATTATTATAATACTATTCATTAAAAATTATATTGTGATAAATTATAGCAAACACTGAAACCTGATAAAGGAATACCATAAATTTGTGGACATTATGAGTGACAGAAGATTTTCTTTAAATCCCAACTTTCTAATTTCTTAAAGGTTTAACATTTTATTTAAGCCCAAGACTGGCAATTGTATGCATGCACTATTATGTTTTCAGGCATGTTGTCAATCACAGACTATTGGTCATATTTTCAGTTTATGAAGTTAGCATGTGACCAAGTTGGAAATAAATATCATTAAGTGTATACTGTAAAATTAACTTTATTATTTTATTTCTTTCATAGTAAATATGATAAGTATTGTGATAGCATAATGGTAAATGTTAGTAACTTCTTTTAGGATCAAAGCTGTATGCCATACAAGTATTTCTGATTGTTGAGAAGTCTCAAATAATTTGAAAATCAGAAGGGATCTACTTATTTTTGTTTCTATTACACATCTTGATTTTTCTGTTGTTCAACACTTTTCTACAACACATACTCAAATATGTTATGCATTTTTGATTTTTAAATTCTTTCTTAGAATTTACATTTCCCTAAGAAGGGAAAAAATTCAAACAAGTAAGGATCTAATTAGTTTGTATGTATATGTATGTGTATAACAACTCCCAAAGTGTCTCATGTAAAGAAGTTTCCATACATTTTAGAGAGAATGTATAAGATTTTTGTAAGAAGGGATGAAGAAATTCTTTAGCTGGTAAAGCATCTGCCTCAGAAACATGAAAATCTGGGTTTGAGTCATCAGAACCTTCCTTAAAGTACTGTGAGGTGGAGAGTGTCCCCATAATTATAGCACCGGTGCAAATTCCTCTGTGATGCTAATTACACAAAGCACATTGCCTAATCTATGGACTTCATGTTCAGTAAGAGACCATATCTCAAAAAGATTAGGGTGAAATCAAAGGAAATTGCCAGATGTGGACCTAGGATTTCCATGTGTATGCACATGTTTATTCCTGTATATATGGTTACATGCACACTAACAAGTACAAGTACCACATGTAAAATATCACACAAAATTATACTATGTAAATTATGTAATGAATAGAAATTCTAAAGGATTTGTAAAAGAAATTATAAAAATATAAAGGTATACTGTTTCCAAATCATTTATCAGTGTTATTCTAAAAAAAATGCTATTTTATATTTCCAGATATTAACATGGCAGGGGAACCCAAACCATACAGACCAAAGCCTGGAAACAAGAGGCCACTGTCTGCTCTTTATAGGTGAGTAAGAAACATATACTACTACATATATGAAATGTTTCCACTTTATGAAACAATACAATATGCAAGTAATTAACTTATTTAAAACAGTAATCTTTATTATTAAATTCTGTTAGTTAATTGCACACACATATACACACTCATACACACACACACCAGGAGGCATGGCAGATGCTGAACATTTTCATATATACTTATATACATGCCAGTCACAATCTGCTGATGAACAAAAATGATTTCAAGAAACAACTTAGAAGACACACTTGATTTTGACCCATGCTTTGAGTGTTTTAGTACACAGTCGGCTGTACTGTCCATCGACTCATCATTTTCCATCTGAAAAAGAGGAGAGAAGAACAAAGCTGCCTACTTTGTGACATATAGGAGACAGGCAATAACAAAGAAATCAAAGGACAGCTTCCAGAAGCATATCTCCACTGACTTACTTCCTCCAACTAGACCCCACATTCTACTAGCCCACTCAGTATGAATTCAGTAGATTAATGCATTTATGAAGGCAGCATCTTCATGATCCAATTCCTTTGTACAATCACTACCAGCTAGGAACAAAGACTCCATCCAACACATGAGCTTTTGAAAGGGTCATTCATAGGCCAACCACAGCAATGATCATTACATGAAGCTGGAGAGATTGTTTCATAGTTAAGAATACTTGCTGTTCTTCCAGTGAACATGAGTTCTATTGGCAACACAATGAACAATCTGTGCTGCTGACCATCTCCCACATACCATGTACTGTGAGTGTCTTAATGCTACTTGATATGTTTTTATTTCAGTCCTCTGCAATAGATCAAGAACGTGAGGTTACATTTTCTATTGATTTTATCAAGAGAGTTCATTAGTAAACATTATATCAATAGTCAAGCCCATGTCAGCCAACATTATACTCTAGTATCACAAATAGGTTCATCTTATGTTGTTATACTTTCTGTGTTCCTCTCATGCTTATATTCTCAGAATGACAAATATAGTCCTCTTATGTAGACAATCCCATTACTTTATTATATGTCTTAGTTTGGATTTTTATTGATATGAAGAGACACCATGACCATGATAACTCTTATAAATGAAAAACATTTAACTGGGGCTGGCTTACAGATTCAGAGGTTTAGTCCATCATCATCATTCAGGAAGCATGGTGTGATGCAGTTAGATATGGTGCTAGAAAAGGAGCTAAAAGTTCTACATCTGCATCAACAGGCATCAGGAAGAGAGAGAGAGAGAGATACAGAAAGAGACTGGGCCTGATTGAGCATTTGA
Source organism: Sigmodon hispidus (assembly GCA_004025045.1). Lineage (NCBI taxonomy): Eukaryota > Metazoa > Chordata > Mammalia > Rodentia > Cricetidae > Sigmodon > Sigmodon hispidus. Next base: position 144,256 of record PVIH01003257.1, on the reverse strand, counting down.
AACCCTAAAGCCTACCCCAAGTGACACATTTCCTCCAAGGCCACACCTACTCCAGCAATGCTACATGTCCTTATCCTTTCAAATAGTGATTCTCTGGAAACTATGAGGGCCATTTTCATTCAAAGCACCAAGGTGTCCTAAGATGGTGATAATTTTTCACTGTATTTTTCTCTCCTGTGTCTGTATCAGTTCACAGTGTCTATACCTATACTCAAAGTGGATTATATTCAGGCTTTGATTGCTCTGTATGTATTATTAACAAATGTAAAATGTGGTTGCTCTAAGAAAGAAGACAAAAGTAACTTCATGGAACTGTTGGTTTTGGTGTTGTTATTTTTCTTTTAAATAAGCACTGCTGGAAAACAGAACAAAAGGTAAAAGTACGCTGCCTTAAAACCATACGTCCCACTTTGTATAAATTTGCACTTTTCTTAGTGCTGACTTTGCATCCGACTCTCTAAAATTCCCTTTAGTTAGATGTAGCAAGTTGTTCCAGGCTGTTGAGATCTCTATCACCCGATTTATTGGTCCTCTCCCTGCTTCATCATCTCACTGCAGAAGAGCTGAGAGCAGTGTTGAGCAAAGCTTCCTGTTTCACTCATATCACTTGGTTAACAGAAAATTAAGTGGTAAGTTTTCACATGGACTACTCTCTGATAAGGAATGGCCAAAAGAGTGCTCATGAGAAGGCTCTGAGCTATTCTCTTGTGTTTACTTTTTAAACAAGTATTCTCTGAAGTCTACGACTATACAATCTCTTTTCCCAAACTATAAGTAAAGATTATAAACAGATCTTTTGGGAGGGCCTATTTATGCTGAGGATTTCAGGTTTATCCAGTCAATAGCTACCAGAGATTTTCAAGCTACTGTGATAATATATATATATATATATAGTTTATTTATCTTCTTATTTTGGATTTTTCAATGCATTTACTCTAAAAATAAGCAAATAAAGACATTCAACCTAGATATAAAATTTTATAGAAAATAGGAAGCACCAAAAATAAATGCTGATAATTGTCCATAAAATAATTTTCATTGACAGGGATGAAATCATTGCCCAAATATATGGCATGTTTTTGTACCATGCTTGAGGCAACACTAAGTAATGCAAATTATTTTCTGGTTAGTTACATTTTAAATGTGTATATATATATATATATATATATATAGAGAGAGAGAGAGAGAGAGAGAGAGAGAGAGAGAGAGAGAGAGAGAGAGAGAGAGAGAGAGAGAGAGAGTTGGTGCTATTAGAGAATCTTGAAAGCCTTGTATTTATTAACAATGCAAGCTGGCAAGGTTTTTATTTTCTCTGATCACAGAGTTACTATTGTCTGTATAATGATGTTAGTTTTTATATTTTCTCTGTTCTGGGATTATTTTGATTTCCTTATGGAGGTGAAATTTCATAAAAAGACAGTCACGTCTTACTGGTTTTTTGGGGGGTTTTTTTGTTTTTTTTTTTACTGCCAAGTTATATTAAGTTGTAAATTCAAAAGATTTAGAAAAAAGTTGAGCTTATATATGCTTTGTGGTATACAAATTATATCAGTGGGAACGTGTTCATTTGCCCTATTTTCACTTTTTAAGTAAACTAACGTTGAAATGTGTATAAATTGATAGACAATAGCAAAGAGGAAAAAATAGTGAGTGTGAGTACAGCCGAGAAAACCCCCTTTACTTATTTTCTCATTCTTACTTACATTAGTTTACTAGTACTTTACTTTTATAGGAAAAATGTTTCCCTGGTCATTATTCATCTATTCAGCACACGACTACTGCAGGCTGAGATTACATACCTTGCTATATAAATAAGAAATCTAAGTTTCAAAGACAGTATTTTTTTGGTAGCAAGATTAGTGGCTGAATTCTGGTCTTCAGTTTCTAAGTCTGGGGTCCCTGTCACTAGAACACAGATTCTAACCTGCTAGCACCTGAGCAAAAGGAGGAGACAGAAACCACAGCCTTTCTAGTCACCAACACCAAGAGCCAATCCTAGCTGCTGTGAATACATGCCAGCCTTTGAAAGAGTAATGACTGCATACTAGATCCTCTGGAAGAACAATGATTGGGATCTATTTGTGCAGTGATAAGATCTTAGCTTCCAGGGAATTAACACACTGACTCCGTCTTTCCTTTCTTCCTTTCTTTCCTCTTTTTCCTCGATTTCTTCTATACTGGATATTGAATTCAGGGACTTTTACGTGTTGTACCACTTAACTATTTCTCTTTCACTGTTTCATTTTATTTTATTCTGAAACAACATAAGTTGCCAAGCTGGCCTTGAACTCACATCAAAGCACATGCAGGTTTTCAATTTGTGACTCTCTTTTCTCAATCTTCCAACTAGCTGCTGAGGTCAGGCTATAATTTTCCTGATTGTAAGTGATTCTGTAGCTGAGGTGAGATCACTTGCTCCATTTGGAAGAATGTCAGGTTGAAAACAGCACAAACTTCACAAATGTCTGAAGTTTTGAGTCTACTTATTTACTTTCCATGAAATGGATTAGTTCCTGTTGTCAACACACAAACTTTAATACATCCACAGAACCCATATTTATTATACTTATAGGGTCAAAGGACTACTGTTACAGAAAATGCAGAACCACAGAATGAGAAGAAAGAATGATGGGGTAAAAAACATGTTATGTGTATATTTAAGGAAAGTTTCTTATTTATTGTATGCCTTTAAATGAATGCATCTCTGTGACAATACCCTGTCTGGGCCTGGGCCTGATCCATGATAGGACCTTCTATAACTCATTCACTTTGCCACAATCATCTGCCACAGACTGCTTTTCTCACTAAATACCCACTGACATAACTATACTTTGATCTTATTTCCAGAGATTTTTAATTTAGCCACACAACTTTCACTAATACCTACTGTATGTTTAATTTACATGGTGTACATAATAGAGAAATATACTATAATAAGACTTAAAATAATTTTACTGCATTATGCACAAGTTAGATGTAGAAATAGATGGAGACAACCGAGATTCTTGCACACACTCTAGGAAGAAATTAAGTGAGAGCATTAGTGATTCTGCCTAAGTAGAAGGAAGTAACATCTCTGGAAGCTATAGGTAGAAGAGGATGCTTAAGCTGGTTTTTAAACATGTTAAGAGTCATACAAAAGTAAAGATATAATGAGCAAAGAAAATATGCTATGGTTGAAACACAGAGAACATAAAAGTATATCACATAGTGAGCTGATACGGTTAACTTGGAGGGGAATAGGATTATTATGTTTAGGGGGGGCAAAAATACGTCTACACATAATATCTACACACTAAAGACAATGAATTATTTGAATCTGTGACTGAGAAAGTGATGTGGGGTGGAGAGACTAATGTCCAAGGTCTCTAGCTTAGGCAAACAGAGAATGATTATAGCAGTGAAACAGAATAAAGAGAGATACAATGAGATATCAAATGTGAAGTCTGTAGCAAGGAGAAAAAAATAAATAATTCCAGTAATGAACAAGAATTCACAGAGACAGGCAATTCATTAAAACAGCCCTTGCAATAAAAAATATCTCCCATTAGAGTCCATTTGTAAATGAAACATAATTAATCATTTCTGAATATTCCATAAATATTGGATCTGGTCCTAATCATGAATAGCTCATCCATTCTTCAGGGAAAATACTGTAATATTTAATTAATTGTTCCTTCAAATGTTCTGTGTACATTGCAAAGGGTCTATGGTACTCTGAAATTATTATTCTCCCCTAGGAAGTAAGTTTTCCAAATGCTAAGTTCCAATTAATGCTAAATAATTGGTAAATGGCAATTATTATTTGTGTTGCTTCTTCTTATACAACAGTCAAGCCTTTCATCTCTGGCTTAGGTAAAATAACAAATACACCAAAAACAAAAGCATGTTCATCAGAGCTAAACAAATGCATGTTTTTAGGCAAGTAGGGGCAGCCTTCTGAGTTCCAGAGAACACAGCTTGAAAAGATGGAGCATGCATAAGGTCTCATCTCATTAATTTTATCAAGGTTACTGAGTACCATTTTCAAATATTGTGGGCATCACTGAGGTCGTTTTTTTCCCCAGGTAGATCTTAGTAGTCAAGTCACCATGAAGAAAAATACAAAACTTCTTAAGACTGCAAAATGAGTCTTTAGATGCCAGATTCATCTTTTGAAAGCTATTCTTATAGTTGCTGAAAAATTATGAATTTGGGGGATGTTATTTTAATGAACAAAATCAGAGCCTGTTTAAGGAAAGTAACTATAGTAAAGTATGGTGGTAATTTGCTTTTTACTCATTGACATTAATTCTGTGATCTTTCATAATGCTTCCAAAAGATCTCAAGGAAAAAAAAAAAAACATCCAGGAATCACAGAATGCCTTCCAGGACCTTGACAATGGAAATTAAAATTTGAGGAGTTAAGTTCTCATCCATTGCAATCATAAAACCAGTATGAGAAAATGTGTGCTGCTAGATCTACCTTGTTGGCCTCCTCAGCATGCTGAGTTAACTATGCAGCTTTCGGTTGTTGTAATTATTTTCCGTCTCCTTTGATAGTATCAAGAAAAATATATCCTTGTTTGCCAAGGTTTAATATTCTCTTTATGAATCCCTGTAGCTCTAGAAAAGGCTCATTTTCATCGCACCCCTTTTCCTCAAGTGAAACCACCTGAAAAGCAGTTTTTTTGCTTCCCAGGTGAAGAGTGAGAGTGTAGGGAAGAACGTTTTCCTATTCCTACCATTGTACATCCTAATCTTTCAAACTAAATAGGAAGCAAGAATTGCCTGGCATTTCTGGTTTGTTTCAAAAAGTATATTTTTTTTTCCTGAATATATGTAGAAATTTAAGCAATATTGCTCCAATATTGTAGTCCTTCAATGCCTACAAATTACTGACATATTATCCCCCAAAACATATAAAATAACAAAAACATGTTTACATTTAAAATTTAATACATTTGAATACTTAGGGATGAATTATCTCAGACTAAGGTTTTAAATAAATGTTGCCATGTTTTTCTATTAGAACTGATTCCAAAAATGCACTTTGTTGATAGCTTAAAGCTATGCTACTATTTGTTGTGAATACTCTTTGTGAGGTGGTTCCTTTAAAAAGCACATTATTACGAGCAAAATGAGATGGACCTCTCATTCCTCAGTTTCTTTAGCCCCATGAAGAAAAAATCAAAAATTTTCTGAAAGAGAATATGCTTATGAGTTTGGAGCTTTCATGCATATTATAAAATGTTACCTATGCTAATTATTGTGATTATTGAAAGAAACCATCTATATTAAATATTATACTATATTTACTTTAAAAAAAATAGAAAATGACGAAAAAACTAGAGTGTTCTCCTCTTAAACATGTGCATTAAAAACATTAAAAATCAGATTGATTTTACCAAAAGGCAATGTCACTACAAAATAGTAACTGTAGTCATCCACATAAACTTGTAAAAAAACAAGGAAACTAATGAGCAAAAGAACAATCAGAAGCACCCAGAACAGTGAGCAGAAGCTTTGGGCATAAGGCCCTGACTCCTGGAGGTTGCTTGTTCCAAGATGGACATATGTACATTGAGGATGAGGAGATCTCAAAGGAGTCAAGCAAAGTTATTTTAGCTGAACCATCAAATGTGAAAATGTTGCTAAACACACAATCAACTAAGTAAGTTCATGCATCATATAATGTCTCAAAACAAAAGCTTTATGTTAATTTCAACTTCGTCACATTTTGTAGCTATTATGTTATTTTAAGAAAGTATTTATTTTGTAAGATTAAAATGTAATTATAGCATTTACCCTTTCCCTTTCCTCCTGTCCAACCCTGTCATATAACCCATTTGCTCTTTTAAAAAAAAAAAAGTATCACCTCTTTTTTAATTAACTGTTGTTATACACACACAGACACACACACACTTACTTTGCTAAACATATCAGTACAACCAGCTCAGTCTATAGAATGTTATTTGTGTGAATACTTTCAGGGCTGACCATTTGGTTACCCATAGCAAAAGGTTTTTTAATGCTTTTGCTTATGCTACATTCCTCACAATTCAATGCAAGTGAATGTAAGTTACAGACCTTTTCATTTAAAGTGTTCAAAGAAATGCTGACATAATACCAATAAAAATAATTTTCCTCCAGGCAATTCTCTGCTAAGTTAAAAAAAATGTGCTATTTGCCCTTTTTATTAATGTTACTATACAAATACCCATTACTATCTTCTTGAACATGAATCAGAACATGATAGTGATAGAAAGGATACAATAGTGCAATTTCTTAGCACATAAGATCTCTGTAAGAACATTTTGATTAATATTATTAGAAAGTAAAACATCCATTTGGTTGATGTGAGACTAATTCTTTACAACATGGAAATAACAGCTCGGGAATTAATGGAGAGGAAGTGTCAAGCAAAGGCATAATTGTATGACAAAAAATGTGTACAATGACATAGAAGTACAGGCCTTTCTCCAGGGTCTCTCTGTTTTAGAACTGACAAAAGAAGCTAGTGTACTGAATTTACTGAAAAAGTGCAAGCAATGTCAATCCAGTATCTCCTCTCCAAAACTGATCAAGTGTATAGAAGCATTTGACAATGAAGATTATCTACATAAACCCCAACATGGAATTTAAGACAAAGGATTGTCTTGGAACAACAAATGTTACAAGATTTCTGCCAGGCAAGGTTTAAAATGAAGATAATAATGATTTGTCTAATAGCGAAATAAACACAAGTACTCAAATGTTTAAGAAGATCTTTTTATTTATTCTCTTTTGGGAGCAGAAGTGTGTTACATAGAGTTTTATATAACATCATCTAAAATATAGCAAGTATAATCCTATATAGAATGTATGTACACGGAGAGAAGGAGAGAGGGGAGTGGAGGGCAGCAGGGAGGGAGAGAAAAGAAGAGGAGAGGAGAGGAGAGGAGAGGAGGGGAGGGGAGGGGAGGGGAGAGGAGGAGGGAAGAGAAACTACGCCAGTTTAAAACTGGTAGCATTTCTCTCATGAAGTCTCACAACTAAGAAAAGATTTAGGTCCTTGCTTCCAATATAAGATACATTACAACTCTGTTATCTTTATCTTGAATGGCCATCTAACATTCATCTTCATCTCACCTCTCTTAGGCTTATCTTTAATTCATATTATTATCATGTCAAGTAACTGATTTATTAAAGTTCTTATCATATTTCCCTTTCCGTAGGATCATGGGGGATTATGAAAAAATGAAAATGTGCTGAAATTCTTAGGCATAAAACTGAAGCTTTAATCCCAGAATTCAGGAGGCATTTGAGAAGTGTATGGCGAAAGAAACATGTTTGTTGTGTGTAATTAGAAAATGTAGACACAGAAAAATGTCAAGCACGAGAAATACTATTCAAGATCACATTCAAAAGATTTAATAGCCACAAGATGATCCTATCTCCTTGTTTCTACCATCATTCATAACTATCATGCAGTACAATTTGTGAGTCTATAATAGTTTAATACTTTTGTGAAATCAGAACCATAATGATCCAATTATATCCCCAAGTCTCTCTGCCTCTGAATATTGCCAATCAAGCCTCATGCATGTAAGACTTTTGGAAGAATATTTATATTGATGCCTTAACATTCTAGCTCAGGTTCCCAGAGGCTTAAGTCTATCTCATATTGCCAAATTATTTAGTTCATTTTGAAAAGTTTCAATGTCTCAAATTTTAGCATTTCTAAAGAGTACAAATTCAAATTCTTTTGTGAGACTCATGACAGACTCCTGTAAATACTTTATATTTATATGTGTACATACATGCATGTGTGTGTGAGAGAGAGTAACAGAGTGATAGATGGAGAGACAGAAACACAGAAACAGAGAGAGAAGGATCCATAATCCCAATAGTTGGAAGAATAAAGCACAAAGATTGCCACAAGGTCAAGGTCAATCAAGGCTACATAGTGAGTTCCAAGTCAACTGAGGCTATAGTGTAATGCATTGATACATGAAATAAATATATAGAGAGACAAAAAAGAAAATTGGCCCAAAATATATTGCACTATTCAGAAAAAAAAAATAAGCCCAACAGCATTTTTTTCTAATATTTTAGGCACATGGACTTTGATGTAGACTCAAAGGGGCATGACAATAACATTTCTTGTTTTCAAATTATGGGTGCTCTTTTGTGGCTGCCCTTGCTAAATGCCTACAGCTTTCCTTGTCAGGTTATACATGTTCCACTTGCCTCCAACTTTTGAGGTCTCCACTATAGCCATTGTTCCCTCTCAAATTTCATGCGTTGCCCTTTTACGGGATTCTTACAGGGTCTCTGACCCTGTTGCACATTCTCTACCTTCCAGGGCTTTCCTTTTAAATTTGAATGGATGCTTTTGTGACCTCATAACTCTTGTATTATGTATGCCTGAAAGTCCAGTATCATACAGATAAAATAAATGGCCAACTCTGCACTCTAAAATAACAGGAACGTTTGGGTCATACTTTCAGTGATCTCTAAATGACTTGGTTACTAAACATGGTTGCAAACTTTCTTAGGATACCCTATGTAAACAAAGAATCCTGGATCTCTTTTCTCAAAACAAAAACATTTAAAAAAGTTTATTTCTTTTTATACCCAAACCTAGGATAGGTAGGATTGAGCTGATTTCTGAGATCTTGTCATGGCGTATTTCCTTCCATATCAGTGCAAAATACTTGTATTTTCTTGATAGTGTTAATCTCGTTAGAAATTACATATTTACCAGCCCAAATCTTATTCACACTTATTTTCCATGTGAATTAAAAGTTTTCAGATCCCTGTACTCTATACTTCACTCAAAATTAATTTGGCTCAAAGTACTTAGTAATACCACCATCCCTAATGCTGGAAACTCATCAAATCCAGTCATCTGTTACTTTTAAATTAGTTCCTCACAATGTCATGAACAATCAAAAATGTAGAGAAATTCTTTGCCAAAATATCATTACTCTGTAATCGAACCCCTAATATAATTCTCATTGACAATTCCTGAATACATTTTTTTTACTCTTTATACTCTTGTCTGTATTTTCAGAGTTATTCTAGCCCCCATTTCCAAGCATTTCTAAACTCTTTCCACAACCCTTCCAAATTGTCTTGTGCCTCATGATCAGGTAGTGAAGCTAGAATCTTACTTCTTGGTGCAGATTTTCTTTCAGCCAGGATTGTGTCACAACGAATACATAAATGGTATCATTTAAAAGGCACAGTGTTAGATTTAGACCACAGTTTCAAAGTTTTAGTTAATGAAAGTTTATTACATTGTTTCCAAGTTTAAAAAGAGGCACTGTGCTCGGGAGGGCATAATGGAGTGAAGTCACCATGGTCAGGAATGACAGAAATAAGATAAAGCCAGGTAAGAGGACAGAGTAAATACACACCCTTCAAATTCACACACTCAGTGTCCTGCCTCATCCAATCAGGCCTCACTTTCCTGTTCCCATCACCTTCTAATGTCCTAATAGTGATACTACATAGAAGACGATACATGGATTAATTGAGTGATGAAATCACAACTCTTAACATCTATTCTCTTCTACAGAACTACAGATCTAAATACCAAGCCCTTAATGAAAGTCTTTAGAACTCATTTTTATATAAACTAGAGCAATATAAACATACATGTCCACACCAGGAGCCCTGATATTCAAATTTCAATAAAAATATTCTGAACTCTCAGAGAACATTCAGAAACAAACATAATTAACAAATTTAACTGCTAATCTACAAGCACACACACTACACACACATGCTTTCTCTCTCTCTCTGTCACACACAAACACACACACACACACACACACACACACACACACACACTCACAGAAAGTTCTTACAGTCTTGCCCACTTGCTGTGAGTACTATGTACTTCCTGTGCAGGACTGAGATGTATTTTCTGAGTTCCTTCCTCTGGCCTCTCTCTTTTTCTGCCATTGTTGACATCTAGCACCCTGAAACTGTAATTCAAAATAAATTAATCTTTTAGTTGTTTTTGGTCATTAATTTTATCTTAATAACAGAAAACTAATATTGTAGGATTAGCCATATGCTTATGTAAATTTGCTTTTTGTTTCTCTAATCAAATGCTGAACACTTTTCTGTGTCAGTTTATATACTTTTTGAGTGTTTAATATAATCAGAATATTATTATTGTTCTATAGTTTGGTGAATAGGATTATCTTGTGATTCAAAGTAAATCTACAAAAAACATTTAGAATAATTTAATATTTTTACATTATAGAAATACTTGAGGTTTGAATGTAAACAGATTCTCATAATATTAGAAATAAGGAAAAACTAAACACTAATGTCTTCTGAGTCCTTTATTTAATGATGATAAAATGACTAAATGGGGGATGAATTGCTTGTAAGCTCCGAGTTGCTGCATGAGACTAGCCTCATGGTTATAGATTCCTGACTTTCAGTTTAGTGCATATTCTGATGGCTGGAAACTTTGTAGGACCAATAAACCTGTCACACATGTATAGCCCTTCCAGAAAAAGGGATGTTTTATAGAAATATTAAAACACAAACTCTGTGATACCTCAATGGAATATGTTTATTGTACCAAGATTCTCCTGTATTATAAATAAGAACAAAATAGTCAGTACTTAGAATTGGAAGATCCCTGAGTATTATGAATGTAATACCTCCAGCAAAATGGATTAATAATCACATTTAATTCTATTAAAAGAAATATTTTGAGAGTTCAATTCTTCATATCCCAAAGGAATGATGTGTGTCAAACATGGGTAATTAATAATCTAGTGAGGCCAGGATGCTTCTTTATCCTCTGTCCAAGAAAAGGAGGAGAAACATATCCAAGCTCAATTCTGACAGATTAATGTCAATAGAACTGTCTTTTAAAAAGAGTCAGAGAGGACATAAAATTTTCACAAGAAAAAAAAGACTATTCCTAATTGAGATATTTTAAATAAAGCAAAACTAAGACACTGTAAATTTCAATTTTCTGGGGCAAAAACTTCTAAAATTAACTTCAAAACTTTATCTGATAACATTGTCAATTACATTATAATTTGTAAGAAAAATTCAAGTTTACTTAACCAGGACAAAATACAAAATCAGTAGAATAATCTAATTTTACAAAAATAATTGTGTGGCTAATAAAATCATTCATATTGTAACAATGAGACATTAATGACAGAGGAGAAAGGGGTGTGTGGTTTGTCATGATTTCATCATTCATCTGTATTTTTATGTACTTTAAAATAGCTTTTATGTATTCTAATCAGTTTTTCTCTCAATATTTAAAATAGGTTTGAATATTCACATTTTTCTCCTTCTTTATCTCGCTGACATTTGATAAACAACTTATTTTCAAAGGATACAAAGTCAAAGCTGCCCCAGTAATATGCTTTGTCTAGCGATGTTGTACCTTCTGAAGGTTTCATAAACTACTCAGACAGCACCATGACCTGGAGACAAACTATTTAAACATTTGAATGTATAAGGGAAATTTCTCTATCAAACCATGACAATCAGCCCCTGACTCACACAGGCTCATGCTCAGATCATAATAAAATATGTGGTCAAAATTTAAAAGTTCCACAATGTTTTTCAAATCTCCAAAGTCAAAAGCCTGAAGTCTCTTCTAAGATCCTAGGCTATCTTTTTACCTTGCTCCTCCTATAAAAACAAGGTTACAGAAACAGGGAGTGCAATCAAGAAGTGGGGGAGGGGGAAATGTAATCCCTTCAAGCAGCCAGTGATGATTTTCTTTCAGGAAAATTGCACCTGCAAAAGATTCTACAACTTCCCACAAAAGGACAATGAGCTGAAAACCAAATGTTCAAATACATAAGCCTATGGGGATCATTTTTCATAGAAACCACCACACCTACTTAATAAAGCATGTGTGAAAACTAATAAGGCAAAATATTAACAATGATCGACTTGAGATGGTGTTTTCTTCTAATTTTATTAGCTAAGACTAAATTTTCCTGGCTAAGAAGTATTGTTGTAACAAAAATATACATTAAAGTGCAAATTGTACCAGTTACTAAGGATATACATTATATAGAAGCACTCAGGCAAAAAACAGTGACAATTTTTTTAATACCCTATACAGCCCTACATCTTCATCAGTCCCTATGGTTATTAGAAAAGTTAATTTTCTAAAAGGGCAACTTCATTAACTTTAGTATCGCAGATCAGTGCTGGCCAGCAGCCCATGTAGAGATAAAGTCATTGTCAGAGCTAACTGCCTGAAATGCTGTGTCAGTCAGTAGCAGAATAGGACAAGGGTCTTCCTTTGTGAAGGGGGGCTCAGGAGCAAGGTGCATGGGGAGAACAGATGAAGTAATTTCATCCTTAAAAATGAAAAAGTCAAATTTGATTAGCTGTCAAATTGGTGCAATGGAATGACTAAGGAGGGATCCATGGTGATGACTTCTGCCTTTAGGTTAGCAAGCAAAAAATGGCAGTGTTTCTGCCTGACTACCACTGATCCTCACGGTCCTTATTCTATGATATAAGTGTTTTGATGCTGCTATGAGAGGATACAATGTATGGGATCTACAGGCAACAACTGTATAAAGCCAGGTTGTACCCATGGTATGTAGAGTATAGCCGTTGTCCATTTGAACAAAGAGAATATATCAACAAAGCAAAGCCAATGGTTAGGATTCTGTAGATACAATAGAAAAGTTTTTAATTGATTGATTTTTCATTGAAAATAATTTTTTCATATAATATGTTCTTATCATAGGACAACTGATTACACCAAGAGCAAAATCACAACTAAGACTATTACAGACAGAATCATAATTTTTCTGTTGAATTATTGAAGAGTGTCCTTTTTTTACTTTGTAATCATTGTTTCTCTTTATTGGGAAAACATCTCATGCTTAGAGGTTTGAGAAAATAAATATACATATGGCCTGTCTTTGAAAATAAAAACTAAAATATTTCAACAATGTTTTCAGTAAGAATATATTGCATCAAATATCCTTCAAAGTTCATTTTAACTTACAATTCATCATGGACTCTACATATGGAAGCTATTTAAATCTTTTGAAAAGTAAAAGAAGACTTCATAACTGCCAAATTTAAGGATTTTATCCAATTCTGCAGAATAATACAGAAAGAAGTGAGAGGGTGGAACCTAGAGTCAAGTACCTACACGTTTTAAAACAGCTATAGTTAAAGTGGGAGAAGGAATCTATTTGTATTGCCAGTTATTTAGAAAACTCCTTCTAAAATCAAGGGATTCTTAACTCCCTTAGAAAATTAGTTCTGCCCAATTCAATCAACATAAGGCAAGATCACTATAGTTTAGGCTGGAGTGATGGCTCAGTGATTAGGTACCAATATGTGGTTTTTCAGCAATTTAAGAGTAAGTGGGTAGGGATTTGCAAGCTATAGCAGAGAGGACATGACTTTAACAATATAGGAACTCAGATTAACCTACCAAACTGCATTACTTGAGGAAGAGAATAGCAACCTAGTTAAGAAAATACACACAAAAATGTTGTTACTCTCAAGCACTGTGCAAATATTAGCCAAAACTTGATCTTAAAGTGTCTAATGCACTTTGCTAAGATAAGGGGAGAAAGTATGCAGTGTATGAGAAGGTGAAATACACTTGGCATTTGTAGGATGAAAGCAGATTGAGTAAAGATGCCTGAGAGAGCAGATGTTACTGCTCTTCTATTCTACTGTGTCTTAATGACACTTGATCATGGACCACCATTCATATCATTTATAGGGACCATAATCATCTTGTTTAGTGACCACAAACTACATAGAATTCTGCTGACTCCAATAGCTTCATCTTCAAATGGAGAACAAAGACAAATGGCACCAGAATTGTGTAGTCAACAGGATTGACATCTAAACCTAGATAACTAAGTGACTGATGGTCTACTGTCCCAGATAGCACTCTAGGCAGAGAGAGTTGATCTGTAGAATTTACCAGCCATTAGCAACCATCTAAAGAAAGCTGAAAGAGACATCAGAGAAGCCACTGGCTTCTCTTTCTGCATTTTTCTACTTACCTCCTCAACTCAGAACAGTGATTTAAAAATGCCTGGTTAAAAACAACTCAGCTCCAATATACTGAGTTTTTAAAAAAATCATCATCATCATTTTTTGTTATTGTTTAATAGAAATGTCTAACTGCTGTGTGCATCACTTCTACTGTGAAGTGCATTCTAGGGTCATACTGGAGAAACAAGAAGCCACCAATCTGCCTTGGTCAAGTGTTTTCCTCATCCCCACTGAAGAACTCTGAAGTGTCAGATGAAGTATTTAGGCCTCCCAAGAGAATCTTACAAGGGCTAATGATCTTCTCTTGCCAGAAGGTGCTTTTGAAACTTTCACTTCCTTTTATACTATAGTTATATCCGCTGGCAGAATTATGAAAGAACATTATAGACTGTCCAAAGAATATGAGCCTGCAGCCTCAATTTCCAATGAGGCAAAAGTCATGACTGTAAGTGTTAAAAAAGCTCACTGGACTTCTTTGCTGATCCCACCATCATCTATTAATTGCTGTCCCTGGGGACAGCAATGCAGATGGTGGTGACTGCAAATGAAGCTTACCAAGGGGCCTGATGGTAGCCCTGAGCAGAGATTTCAATTGACCATGAAAGCCCTTGAAAATGGTATTACAGAAGAGATAAGGCAAAGCTACTTTTTATTTCAAAGAAATTGAATCCAGTGGAGTGACATTCTACCATAGGAGTGAACAAGCTTGGTTCTCTTCATAATTGAGGGTTAGTTTGGATAATTAATGGTCAAGTAGTAAATACAGGAAAAGGAAAAAGCACAAATGTACTAAAATATTATGGCTAGAGGCACATTTTCTGTGAGTGTCCTGCTCTTTGTTTTTCTAGCTTTAATATATAAAAAAATATAATAAATCCTTTTTCTATTTTGTTGTTTGTAAGATAGAAAGGATGATGGCAATTTTGGAACCAAGATGGTTCTAAAACTTAATTGTACAAAAATGTTTTTTTTTTCTAATTCAAAAACTTTCCCATAACATAGATGACACTGAATAACCTACATTATTATTTTCACATTGGTATATGATCTGTAAATCTGCTATCCTAGGTAACTTGAACACTTCCTTTCTTTTGTAACCCTGAGCGAATTTTTGTACTTCCTATCAACACAACCTGAGCAAATACATATTTAAACATCATTGTTTTCCTTTCTTACTTCTGCAACAGACATAGATTAATTATAACCTTCTCACATCCTCAGGCCTAAGAAGGTTTTAGAGTCCCTGTCAACACATTGTTCCCAGCAGCTATCATCAATTAATCAGGACTGACAAGAAAATTAGAGCTCCTTTGACCTCCCAGCCTTAGAGCACACTAGTTCTTGGGAGATGGCTATTCTTATTCACAGTTTCCCAAAGAATCCACTCACAGTCTAACCCAGAGCCATTCTTTGCACCTACTTTTTAGTGTTGGTGACAGAACATGACTACACAAGAGATAATCCTTATAATCTATATCATCACTATGCCCTTACAGGTAGCCATGACTAGAGAAATGATGTGGTTGGTAAAAGAATCAATACTGTGTGCCTGTACTAAGCAAGGGTGCTGTAGTATTTTGGGCTTCATTTAAATAAAGATATTAGCTGACAAGGTAAACACCAGTGTCTGGGTAGAGGTGAAGAGTCAGTGCATTATCCTTGGGTAAATTCTTTAGTAGGGGAAAGATTAGGAAAGAAAATGGACACTTGAGGTAGGAAGGGTGCATGCCTGAGAAGTACCTGAAAATCCAAACATTCAGTGTTTATACAAATTGTTAATATGATTTATGTGTTAAACTGGTACATTGAAAGAAATTGTCACTTGAACAAAAGCTGAAATGGTAATATTGAGGAGAAATTTAATTACCATGAATTTCTAAATCAGTGAGAAATCTTGCTATATACTCAAAGAATCATGCCTATTTGTTTGAAAAGTTGTTTCCATTTCTTTATAACATGAGTAGATATCATTTTTTCTATAACTGTCATGAAGAAAAATTTACAAAGTGAGAACTCACAGTCTATACTCTTCAATGTGTTCCTATTGTATAAACATATCCTTGAACAATACATAAACCAAATAACAGCTGTGTTTCCAGGAGTTCTTTCCAAAGACATTGAATTAGGATATATATATTAATTTCACCATACACAAAATATTATTTTTCCTTTAAAGGTTTTTTGTCATTTAAAACTGTGAAAAACATTCATAGTCTGTGACATATAAAATTACATAGTGAAAAGCATTTGACTTATAGGCAAAAGTTGCCAAAATCCTAGCTAAAAAATAACCATCAAACCCCTTAATCCATCCTTTTAAATACTCTGAGTTTCTCTCCAAAATTTTTTACAAAGCATTTAAAAGATGTATTGGTTATTTTTCTTGTTGCTATGACCAAGTTCTAGATAATAGCACATTAAGAAAAAGAAGTTTACTTTTGCTCAGAATTTGAGAGTATAGTCTCTCATGGCAGGAACATGAGGTAGCTTGTCCTTCTGCATGAGAAGTCAAGAAGGAGAGAGTGAAGAATGCTGATGTACAGCTCATGTTCTCTTTTATTGAGTCCATGACCCTAAGCCATTGAATTGTAATATCTAAACTTAAGGTGTGTTCTTCAACCTCAACTCGACCTATAAATTTCTTTAAAGTCATATCCAGAGATTTATCTCTTCAGTGATTTTTAACTCTGGCAATTTGAAAGTTACTGTTAACAATTACAAGAGACTACTCATGTAAGTGAAGTAGTCAGGGAAGGACAGTGAGCTAGATGATTGGACCAAAATTAATAACCTCTGAATGCAGCAAGGTAACATTCATCCCTGTATATATCTATGTAATAGCTGAATATCTGGAACCTCCAGAAAAACAATAACATTTAATCAGTAATCATTATTTCAAACAACTTCAGAACTAGCTTTTGGATAATTATAAATAAATGTATAGTGTTAGCCTTGGATTTATTTGGGTTATCTATGACATCCTTAAGTATGCAGTTTGATGAAGTTTTTTAGTGAAGGATGTGGGAGCTGAAGAGTTTCACTTCACATAAGCAGATCACACACTTACACTGAAGTCTCAAAGCTTTAGCTGATATGGGTTGAAATTACTGGATAATTTTGCAGAAGTATTCCCATTTAATACTGGCATGTTTTCTGCTTTTCAGTGTCATTAGATGGAAAACACAGGTCCAAATAAGAAACAGTCTTCTGTGTCATTATTTACCTCCAATTTCCATCTATGACTGCTAGTTTTTCAATATTACAAAAGTCTAAGAATGATAAACAAATAAAAGACCATTAGTTTACCTAAAGTTCACAACATTAAAATTAAAATTCACAAAAGGAAAAGGCTACATAAATATGCACCCCTAAACTCTTGGCATCAACTGTTGTTTTAATCTGCTTCTTTTTCTTGATGCCTGTGCAAGGGAATTGCCAAGGCTGCTTTTCACATCCTCCTTTGTGCTATGACATCATGGTCTGTGGCAGGAGTTTATCTACCTTCTACCGACAATGTACTGAGATGTATTTCCAGCAGGTTGTGTTTTGATACATTTGAAAGAAAATGGAGACAAACTGATGACATGGTCTGTTTAATTCTGATGCAGTTATTTATTTCAGTTACTGACCTGAATACATAAAAAGTCTATAATAAGCCTTCATATATTTTTTATAATCACTTATATGTTAAATATGTGTAGTGGTGAGAAAGACAGCCCATTCAGTAAAGGGTGCATTTTGAGTTCAAGCCCTGGAACAAAGACAATCACAGGCAGCATGGTGGCATGCCTGGAATTTGTTGGCTTGCTGGTCTAGTCTCCTCACTGAGTTCTCTGCTAATGATGAGACATGTCTCAAAAATAAAATGAAAGCTCCTGCCTTCATCAGTGGTTGTCCCCTGACTTTCATTCACTTAAACATGAAATGTCAGTTTTTACTTAAAACATGCCACTGTTTGCCTAATTTATCTCATAACTGTATAGGAAATCTATAACAAAAATACACACCTGACATAAATCACCTTGAGTGTTAATTCAGAAATACATAAAAACAGACCTTTTATAAAGAATGGAGTGACATGTGGATTCTGAAAATTAGCTGAAATCAGTTCTGTATCTGTTCATAATGAGAAGAGTGAGTTTCAAAGGCCTTTAAAGTGGATTTCTGGAGATGTCACAACTAAACAGCCTGTCCATAGTAGACATCACATTTGGATTCTTCAGAGAAACAAGAGAGACCTAGATATTGAGAGGGAGGACGCTGATCTATGACATGACATTACACCTTTTCTCAAGGTGTTAGCCCTAGCAAATGAGCGTGACACCTCTTCTCCTTTGTCACTACAGAGTATGCTTCCTGGAAATAAATTTCCCAGCTAATATCCAACCAAATTCATGATATATTATGATCTATTTCTCCACTATTAAAATTAGAGTCGATATAGTAAAGTGTCTAGAATGAAACTATTAACAGAATGACCACATACAGAGCACACCTGAGTCTTAGACTCTCGCTTTCACTGTGATACTGTCTTTAAAAGTAAACTTTTAAATAAAAATGTAAAAAAAAAAAAAAAGTTGCATTCCGAATCTGAGGCGTTGACTTAATTAAGCTGTCCAAAATCCAATTAGAATAATAATAGGTAGGTTTGCTATAGTAGGCTTATACAAACACACACACATGACACATGTATATTAGGCATATATAATACATGCTATATTATATATGACATATTTGGCATATATCTGACTATAAAATTCTACTGTTATAAAACACATTTCCATCAAAGTCAATACAGTATGTAGCCACATTTATACAAAATCAGTGTTTGAATATATAACAAATTGTTATGTTAAAATAAAGTTTTCATATTTTATAGGCTTGAATCAAAGGAGCCATTCCTGTCTGTTGGGTGAGTATATATTTAAGTATTTTAAATATGAATGATTTAGTTTAAATTACCCAGGACTATGCAAGTAATAGTTCTAGTATCCTAGAATCATATTAAAAATTATAGCCTGTCACTTCCTAAAAATAAATGCTAACTTTGTTCCACGAGATCTCAACTGTTGAAGCTGTTTTGTGACCTCATACATTCACCTGTTACATAAAGAGCCCTCTATCTCCTACAAAGTTGTCTAAGTGTCTTAGTTTGGGGTTCTGTTGATATGAAGTACACCATGACTATAACAATTCCTATAAAAAAAAGAAAATATTTAATGGAGGCTAGCTTACATGTGTTTCAGAGATTTAGTCCATTATCATCATGGCAGGTGGCATGCAAGCAGATATGGTACTAGAGGAGCTGAGAGTGCTACATTTTGATTAGTAGACAGCAGAAGAAATTGTGTGTTATACTGAGTACAGCTTGAGCAAAGAAGACCTCAAGGCTCACTTTCACAATGACATACTTTCTACAACAAGGCTACACCTATTCAAATAAGTTAAGGCCTCCTAATTGTGCTACTCTCTATGGGGGCCATTTTCTTTCAAAGCCATAGACAGTTATGATGGGTATTCTTTTTATCCATGAAAGAGAGGCTCAGATTGACTTTGAAATCTCTGAACCAGAGATTTTCTATTCCTAGTCTTTCTACCCATTTTGTACTATTTCTTTTAATTCTGACCTACACAGTGTTTATCATTCTCCTTGTGCGGTTATTTCTATATTCTTTGTAACCTCTACATACTGTGTTTTTATTCCCTCACTTACACCCCCTACCTCTGTGACTAACAGAGGTAAGAAGTCCTAAGGCAGATCAATAAAATGATAATGCTTGTCTCTGCTGAAATATTATCTTAGTGATGGTGCACATCCAATAATAATAGAATCTTAGTAAACAAAAGAATAAACTATTCACAGATTGTTAAACTAAGAATAAATCATGTTGCATCTTGTTTGATGTGCTAAATAACTATTTACTCATATATACAAATATCCTATGAAGCTACTTCACATGATCAGCATTGTGGTCAGTGTCTTATAAATCAGAAAACTAAAGTTATGTCACATTTGATTAGGAAAAAAGTCACACTGTGCAGCCAGTATTCTCACAGATCACACTCATCTAGTAGGGATAGACTAGAAAATACTTAGATCAAGTTTAATTTTTTAAAATCACTTTGTGCACTGTTCTAGAGTATTCATAGTATTCACTGACTAAACATGGTTTTCAATTCTCTTCCACCCATTAGTCCTTTTCAGGAAGTCTTTTACCTCTTGAAAATTAAAACAATGGTGAGAGAAGGTAAAAATTGAACAAATGATTATATTGAAGAATTTTATGAAAAATCAAAGCTCAAATTGGTCCAATGATGAAAAATTATCACAGAGCACTTTGATCCTCTGTAGATCATCAAAAACTATTGTTAAAATGTCTAACCCCAAAGAAGTCTCATTTCAAATCATACATGTCTGTCCTCTAGTCAAGAATGTCGAAATAGCATTGCTTCATGCCTCACTTAATAATGGTTCTTTGCAGCCTTTTCTGTTATGATTACTTGTATATTTTTTACTGGACACCTCTCTTGAACAATGTCAAAACCCAAATAATCTTTGCTTTAAGTTTATCAAGAGTTTAGTGCTAAATATTTGAACAAAGAGACTAAACTACCCAAAATAAGCATAGTATATAACTTAGCAAATGCCGAAGGTAAGAATACCGGCACAACACTGTGTATTGCTGTCTTCTGCATATGTCTGAAAAGTAGAAGGTTTCTGCTGACTGGATGTTGTTATTTATAGATGAATATCTCTATTTCCCTATGGAATAATTATTTTAAATAATATTATTATAATTGATATATCTATCTCTCACCTGCCTCTGTTTTTCAAGTTCTTGTGAACACAGCAGACACCAGGAAGTCTGTAAAAACATGTATTAATCATGTTCATATTTATAAATAATATGAATTAATACATAGTTTCACAATAAAACAAATGTCTACAGTTGATATATTAATTGAATCAATGGAATGCAATGTTGAATTTGTCCTCATTTATTCACTTTGGTTTCATTAAAACCCACGTGAATTAGGTTAGCCAAAAATCATTCTAAATGTCACAATTTTGTTTATCTTCTATCAGTATATAAAAGCATCTGTCAGTATGTATTCACAAATGTATCCTTGGCTCCCTTGGTCTCTGATTGTTGCTTCTGGCTGCATTCATTTAGATAGTTTCTTAAACTCTCATGCATCAGGTTCTCATATGCAAACTGGAGATTAAATGAGATAATTTGAATTAAGAATTTAGGACTTAGCACTATTCTTGGCTCATAGAAATTACTCACAAGTATCTTTTTTACAGTTCTTCAGGATATATGACTATTTAACTAAAAAATCTCAAACAAGTATCACTGAAACTTCATTGATTCACTTGAGACTTCACAAGTAGGAAGCAAAAGAAGTGTGTGTGTGTGTGTGTGTGTGTGTGTGTTCACATAATGGGTATAAATATTGTAAACTCATTACATTATATATCTTTAGATGATTTTAGAAAAACATATTAACATTATTACTCATCTCACTTTCTTTGCAAAGCTAAATGACTAATTTTTTAAATTGTCTTTGGAAGATTAAATTTTAGAAAAATTAATTAAACTTGGCTTTCAAATATTTCACTATATAAGACATTAAATAAATAGTGATTGTGGAAAAGAAATAGAGAAAACAAATTCAAGTTTGCTTTTAGAGCAATAAGAAGAAAGTTGTTCACAGTAAGAGTCTTATTTAAATATAGTCTTGCCTTTAAAGACTTTTCATGGCTTTCTAGTGTAACACAAATATAAGGGGAAAGGTTCTTAGTATATCAACTTTGAACTCCACGCCGTAGGAAGAGGATGATCTTTCAATAAAATCCATATATTTTCCTTAGATGCAAACACTGTTTGCACTTGGATATGCTGAGTCTCCTTTAAAGTACATGCAGTATAGGAAAGAAAAATTTCCATGTCAATTATTTTCTCTTACCTTTTTGGAATGAAGTAGACAGTCATTAAGGACTTCTATTGTGAGACAGTGCATTAAACAAACTTTGAGTTGATGATTTTTTTTTTCATGAGTATCTTTACTTTGAAGATGTTCATCAGATGGGTAAAGTTTTCCATACTTCACTTTTAGGAATTTTTTATTTTTTATTGTTTTTTGAAAATCAATATTAGACATTATATAAAGAAGCAAAACATTCAGAATAGATAACAAAAAAACAATACAGTAATAAAACTTCTCTTTTCTCTAGAATACATGAAACATAAAAAAATAAAATCTAAAGCTTCTCAAGCTATGTTAGCTACAGATAAAGAAAACACAGTGGATCATAGCTAATGCCCACAGATGTGCTATGGCCAACACAAATTTCTATTAAGCAACCCTTCTACAGTCAAACCAGAAGTTTTGTTTTGTGTTGTTGTTGTTGGTGGTGGTGGTGGTGGTGGTGTGTGTGTGTGTGTGTGTGTGTGTGTGTGTGTGTTTAAGTCACTTTTTTCACCCATCATCCTTCAATGAAAAAAGAATGTTTTTGCTTAAAGTCCACTAATGAGTGAGTACACCCCCTGCTTATACTTCTGGGTTTGTGAGACCTCACTCAGGAGGATGTTTGCCAAATCCATACTCTGAACAATATAAAAGTTACACTGCTATATCTCAAAAGAAGTTATAAAAGTATCTCACAGGTTTAGTTGTGAAACTTGCAAGAATTTTCAAGTATATAAATACCAGAATTTGTGTGTCTATCTCTATTATATCATATCTCTTACACATCATACTTTATGTAAGTTTGTATAAGTGAGCTGATCAAAAGCAGACATACATAGATAGCTGAGTTCCATCAGGTTCATGATTGTTTTTACTAAATCTTAACAGCAGACCCAAATGTTATTGGTATAGGAGAACTCACTCTACACCCAAAAGTAATCAGAGAAGCCAGTAGATATGTTTTATTAAATGATGATCCTTGCAAAATGATCCATAAATATTTCAACATTTGATACTTAATTTAGATATGCAGTATGTTTCTGCTGTTCTAAAAACTGTTAAACCTTGAAATCTTTATGGAATTTAAGAATTATTATACTATTCCAAGTTTCATAGACAACCTTACTCTACATGTATTATACATCATGATACTATTAGCCCTGTGTTTTAAGAGTCCAAATTCTGTAAATATATTTTCTAGATCTGAGTGCCATCTTGGAATTTTTTTTGATAGTTATATTGAAAAACTGGCTAGCTCTTCTGTGAATCTGTTTTTCACCCTATGGTAATCTACAATCCATATGGTGATGATCGATAATATCTACCTCATACAATTAAAACAATATTTGGCACAAAGTCAACAGGAAATGAGCAACAATTTCTATTAATAGTACATATGAGTTAAGAATGGCATTCCTGGGAGAAAGCATTAGGTAGGTGGCAGCAGAGAGGCATTACTATGCCAACCCCAGCATTTATTATCAAGCTTGAAAGGTTCACAAAAAAAAATGCCAGGAGAAGACAAAATTGGCAGACACTATATCAAAAGAGTGAAATGGACACTGTAGTGTACATGGTCATGGGCTTAAATTTTGCTTTAGCTTAAGAATGACATTATCTAAAGGAGGTCATCCTAGAACCACTTAGAACTAATTGAAGTACTTTAGACATACTTGAAAATATATAAGGTAGAAATGAAAATGTAACAATAAAAGGGCCTGCTAAAATTGTTTTTTTTTCAGAACATCAGAATAAATAAGAGTCAGAGTCATAATTTATTTGCATCTCTGTTAGCCTGTATTAGGCATGGTGACAGTCTAAGCTGTGATCTAGGCACTATAGACACTGAGAAAAAGTTAATAAGATATTGTCCCTAAACGTTAAGCATAATCATCTGGACTTACAGATGGGCAACTCAATGCTTGTCTTTTAAAGTGTAGATGTAATTTTCTATATATCTCCAAGGAAAATGGGAATAAAGAGATAAAGCCAATTTTCTTCTCCTAAAAAATCCATTTTTGTTGTTTTATACACTCAAACAACACTTCCACAAAATTAATGATTTCTTTAGCAACTGCGCTTGCCTCATTCTTTCCCGAGGCCTCCAGGCGCCTTCTCCAGAGAGTACACAAAGTTTCTACAGAGCTATTTTTGTCATCTAAAGGAGTGTGCTTTCAGGCCTGATGCTCCAACTGTAATTTTAATTTATCAACCTGCCACTCAGCGAAATGCTGTAAAAAACATTTGAAAGCTTAAACCCATCATTTATTTCTGCACCTGTCAATGACACTCTTCTGTACTTGTCAAAATCATTTAAACTGCACCATGATGGCATATAAAATATTACCAATAAATTGGGTAATCAATCATGTGTGTGCATATTGTGACAGTAGTGTCTTGAAAACATGGGCCCTGGGACCCATTTTTAAGTTGCAGGAACTCGTTACTCTTCAGCAATAAAACACAGTAGAGGTGCCTTAAAGAATCTTCCTCAGTCTCTACAAATAAAAAATACTGTAGGATATAGAGAAGCTGATTGTGAGTGGAATGGCTTTTATTTCTTCAGTGAAATTTTTTCCTCAGGGAAAAAGAAATAATTGCAGATTATAG
This sequence comes from Sigmodon hispidus, assembly GCA_004025045.1. Classification (NCBI taxonomy): domain Eukaryota; kingdom Metazoa; phylum Chordata; class Mammalia; order Rodentia; family Cricetidae; genus Sigmodon; species Sigmodon hispidus. Next base: position 119,665 of record PVIH01003257.1, on the reverse strand, counting down.
CAGGAAGGAATATAGTTACATGGAGAGAGGAAAATATATAAGATCATAAAACAGATTTATTTAAGTTCTTTTTGTAAAGCAAACAGTGGTGTACTATTTTATAGCCAGTGGTATGTCAAAACAGTATTGCCAACATTTCCACTACTGCCTAATTTGTTCATATAATAAAATTTCACATTAACCCAAATGTCACAATCTATATTAGTTTCACTTTGAGAATATTGTATTGGTATATACCATAGGAAACTTCTCCCTCAGAAAAATTGAGATGCGATTGTTGTTCACCATTGGAGAAAGAAAGACAAGGAAAGCTAATCAGTAACTAAATCCATTCAACCCACTAACTTAGCCAGTGTATATTACATGCTATGTGTAAAATATTTCTAAAATTGTAAGTTTAAATAATACTGGCCAAATAATCTAATTTACCCTCTAAACTATAATTTGCAGCGCTCCTTCCCAGATCATAAGTTTAAAAGAACATATCTTATGGGGAGTTCCTTAACATCTGTGGATGTTTGGGGGACACTTTGTACCATATAATTATGAATCAATTCAAAATTTATAGATAACAAATTCTCATACATTAAAAAATAGAAAGCATATCTAAAATACATAATATGCTATACTTGAGAACAACTAAGTCCAGTTGACTAATCAAATTTAAGACAGCCCAAACTTTAAGATGTAGACAAATTGATGATCATTGTTTTCCTACTGCTTTGTCTTGTGTTGTGAATTTATTTGGTTCTTAGCAACTTTATTTTTGTTTTGTTTTGTTTTTCCTACAAATTGAGCTGGAAATCTTGCTATGTTCTTCTAATGAGCTGTCCCACCAACTTTTTAAGGTTTTTTTAAAATGAATGATATTACTAATGATAGAAATTAGTACATGAGTAAATATATTTTGATGTTACATGTAGAAATAATACATGAAAAAATAATCTCTTTAGTGAAAGAAGTCATTTTCATATATTTTCTAGAAAACATTCATTTGCAAGGATAAAAAGTGAGGAATTAAAAGGCCTTCATTCATTTAACTACCTTAAATTCATGTAAAAGCAAAACCAGTAAAGCTTATTTGAAAAGATATCGTCCTTCAACTTTCTGAACAGCACGGAAAACACACAACCTACTATTAAACTCAGTTCTAGCTGAATACACAAGTCCTTTCTTAGTAATATAAATAGCTCTTACTGATCAGAGTCACAAGGTCAGTTTGCCCTTTATGTTTGGTTGCCAGTGACCTCTGCATCTCTTGTAGATACAATGCATGCCATTGCACTGAGTGCTCTAACACTGAGCTGCTGCTGTGAGGTGGTATTCCATGAAAACACAAGTCTGCAGCTGTAGGATGTGGAACCTGTCCTATGGCTTCTGTGAAAGAGCTGGTAATTTCACGGTTTAAAGCTCTCTGTGCAGTATCCTGATCTCCATATTCATCGAATCATCATAAATGTCTAAGCACTCCTGTTAATTATTCATGAAAACAATCTCTTATTGGGAGATTTTGACTGTTTTTTGAAGCATTATGAGTTGAACATTTTTACTACAAAATTGTTAAGAAAATGTTAAAGCCTCATTTCCAAATGATATTTTACTCATTCCACAAAGAATGACTAATCTTTGTTTCATCAATCTCAATATGTGACCTTTTCAGCACTGCTAATGCCATTTTCAAAGTACAGAAATACCTTTTGATTCAAAAAGATTATATGCTGAATTCTGCAGAACAGATTAGCTATCCAAGGATAATTGATGACTGCCAAATAACTAGGCAAAGCCAGGGTTCACTTTTGTTTCAAGAATTTCTTAGGACAGAGGGAGCTTTAGGGATAACACTCATCAATTGTGTTTTGGCAGTTTACCACTAAGGTATATATTAAAATAGAATATTACACATTCATAGAAACCTCTTTGTTTTCTTGGATGAAATTTCACTATTGGTTCAAAATATGCCATTTGGAACTGCAGGCCACATTTAACTCTGAAATGAATAGTATGCCTGTGAGTTAATGCGCCAGTGGACAACTCTTGACTACAGTTTCCCTTTAACATCAAAGAGAAGAATGTAAAAGATGAAACGCTTGATAATAAATGTCTCCCAGATCCTGGCTATATTATCATATCATGCAGGATAAAGTACTCCAATGAAGTATATTATAGCTCACTTAGATAGTAAAAATCTTGGAAGGTCATTTAAAAATGAGCCATTCTAGGGAAGCAATTTAAAAGAAATCTGTAAATCATGAGCTTCTGATTGTCCATATCAATCTCAGCAGGTCTGAGGCAGGCTAAGCACGCACTCCAGCTAAGGAAGGAAAGCTGACAAGTTGCAGATAAGAAAGTATTCTATAAAACAAAGCAACCGTTTGTGTTCCTGTTTCTTAAGCTGTCATCATGGGGTTTAAAGCTCAAGAGAAAAAATGCAATAATGTTGCTGGCCTTTGTGGAAGGAACAGCTATCCAATTTTATTACAAAAACCAGTTCATTGTCTGATGGAGACTAAGTGTCTGAAAATAGTATATGATGACAATAGTGGCAGCCGACGCCAATCCAGCAGATAGTAAATGTTTCCTGCTAAATGTGGAGCTTTCATCCCTATTGTAAAAATCAGAATCAAAAGCCCTTACTATAGGGCAGTTTAGTGGAGAATGCAAATATTTATGTTAACATCAGAAGGATGATACTAAAATATATTTAGATAAGTATCTCCTATGTTCTCTTTTTCTGTAGTTCATGTTATTTTTGACAGTATTCATAATTATTTAACATCTAAATCTCCATAGTACAAACCAGGATTTGAAAATAAGAAGTGATGATTTTGATGTCATTTCATCCTTTAAATGTGTGTACCTGTATTCATGTGTGTATGTGTTTGTGTGCATGTGCCTACATGCTATATTTATGGATATATGTTTTCACATGTATATGTTTTGAAACATGTATATGTAGATATCCACTCACATGAGTGTGTGTGTGCATGTGAAGGTTTAGGTTGATGTCCAGACCATTCTATACTGCTCTTTCATTTTATTCATTGAGATAAGGTCAAAACCAGAGTTCACCACCTTGATTAGTCTTTGCCAGCCTGCTTGATCTAGAATTCCTAATCTCTGATCTCCTGAGGCTGGCATTGCAGGCAGGCTGCCTGCCAAGTCCATCAGGAATGTATAACAATTGGAAAGGTTTTGGAATAACTGAACTTTACCACAACAAGAACTTCATTTCATTCTAATTGAGTGCCATTCACAGGCTGTTGATCTTAATTTCAGAATATCAGTACAGTTATACACAAGTAACATTTACTAATGACAAAATCTCCTGTAGTTATATTGGTTAAATTGAAGCAAACTTAGAAAAACTTGCACAGAGAAAGAGTTTTTTAGTTAAAAAAAAATTACATTTCTTTAAGAGGAAGCAACTGGAGCACAGGGAGAACTTCATAGTACATACAGAACTCTCTGTACAAAGAATTTTTATGTTACATGATAGGGTCATTAAGGATTATTTGTATGGCATCACCTTTAGGCCTCAATTTTGCAATACAGGCTTTCTCATGTATGCTGTTACATGTAGTTTTACACACAATATCATGTATTACCTGTCTTGTTAGCATCTAGGCTCTTTACCCAGGATGTTCATTCTATTATTAGAATAAGCTAGAGGTCACCTTCAGACACAGTGGTGCCCCTGTTGGTGGCACAGCAGCCTCTCCCAATCTTTCCTATTTGCCCACTTGCTCATTTCATATGCTCATTTTATAAAACTACTCCTATTAGGATCTTTTGGACCTCATTCTTTTACATGTACTCATGTTTCAATAAGATATTACTTAGTAACTCCTGAAAGAAACCTAATAAAGAGTTGCAGAAATGCTATGGGCCACAAACGAGCCAAATTTACTCTTGGAGACAGTCAGTAGCATCAGTTATCTGGTCAAAAGGAAACAAAAGAAGATTTGTTTTGAAAATAATGACTGAAAAATGATCACAAGAAAGTACCTGGAAAGTTGATGTCCTTCAAGTGGTTCTCACTCTTGGTCCCTTCTTTTCAAAGTCTTGTTACCTTTATCTTGTTCTTCTGTTCCCTGGCTGCTTCCTACCCACCTTTTCTCTCTCTTCCCTTCTCTCCTCTTCTGGACTGTCTTCTTCTTCTTCTTCTTCTTCTTCTTCTTCTTCTTCTTCTTCTTCTTCTTCAGTTTGCTTTGCTCTTCCCTCCATTCTCCCATCTCTCTTGTTTCCACATTGCTCTTTTCTTCTTCATTGTCTTTGCAGTTGCTCTCACCCAGGAAGGGTTTTAAATCTTTATAATTAACAGGAACTATATACATATGTCTATATGTATATATGCATATAAAACATTTGCTAAGTTCCAGAAGCCACAATGATCCCTAACACTCCAACTTAACCTCCTGTTTCAGTCACATTTACAAAACAAGGAAAGCAAACATAACAAACAAACAACAAAAGTCCCAAACAAAAACATTCAAAAGACTTTTATTTAACTTTAGATCAGAAATGTGACAGATGAAAGCAAAATAGTCAAAAAGATATGTGTGCCCACACCTTGGCTGGTAGGCCATTTTTAACAATGGTCTTGAGAAACAGGAATTTCCTCAAATTACTCTTAGTTGAGTGAGAAAAGCCTCAGCTTGCTGCCAGCCAGAGGAGGAATCTCTTTAGGAATGAACTTAACACAAAGTTCTGACACTTCTCAGAACCTCTTTAAAGAGAAACTTGAGATTTCAGGAGATGGCTGGTAGACCAAGCGCTTGCTGATGCAGTCAACCTATGTAAAAGTCAAGCAGGGGGTTTTAGAAGTGCCAGGATCCAGGCTTTTACCTAAAGTCTCTGATGGCTGGATGAATATCCTTTGTTGGGTACAATAGGTTAGTCTTCTTTGAGGAGTTTGACAATCTCCATAGACATACAGATTTTCCAATCACAATATAACCTACAATATTTTAGGCCATACTAAGCTCTGCCTTGCCAGACTAAGCTCCCTGAGAGACCACAGTCAACAAGTCTTTAATATGTGTACATTATAAATGTGTACACACATACACACAAACACATACTATAAAACAATGCAATACTAAGGATACTTCTAAATATGGAGAAAATATTCCCAGAGAAAGTCAGAACTGTATGGAAACAGAGGGTATAAATGGATTAAAATAAAAGTAAAATAATTGAAAATGAATTCTAAAATCAGTAACACTAAGAGTAGGAAAGTATAGCACATCCACATTTTAAATACATTCTAAATGAAGAAAATAGAAAGCCTTCTTAGAAATTAAAACCTCATTTAAAAAAACATTTTTAAATAAAGCATTAAATAAAAGTTTAAGTTTCTAGCAGAAAATACTGTAATCCTTTGCTAAGTGCCAGAAGTCACACAAATGCATAACAGTCCAAGCTCCCATCCTGCTTCAAAGTTACATTTTTATAAGAAAGAAATAGTAGTAACATTATACTTTAAGAATATGTTTTATTTGCCAAACACCTCACCAGCAGCTTCAGACCCATGTTCCCTGGAGGAAGCATGGATCTTGCTTCTGCAAGGCCCTCTGATTACAATACTTTTGTGGACCGGCTTCTATATAACCTTGCTGTGTTCTTCTCTCTTGGAAAAAATTGTTGACTTTCTAGTATGGAATTTATGACTAACACCACAACTCATGTCTAAAAGAAGTTCATCTGATGCATGCCTTTCCTTCTTATATCACCCCCTCTGCTCTTAAAGAGTGCAGACCTACAGAGCATTATTCTTTGGGCCATTATTAGGCACAAAAAAATACCCTTCCAAGGGCACAAAACTCTAAACAAACAAATAACAGCCATGTGTATGAATTCAGTAACTAGGGATGTGTATATACGCTGGGAGAACTGAAGCAGGAGGCAGAATGTCCCCTTTTATTAACTAGTGCTGTGATTGCACGTGCACATCAGGGAAGTGAAGGCGTAGGGAATTTTATACATGTGTGTGATTGTTGAGGGAATCTATGCCAGTGTTGATTTGTATGTTATAAATAATTGTTTAATTTACAAGAAAGAGAATCAATAAATTGTAAGGATTCAGTTTATTTTCAGAAACCAAATGATTCATAACCATTTTCTGAGAAATCTTCAATCCGTGTTTTACACAGTCACTGAACTAGCAAAAAGAAAAGCATAGTGGGGACATCTAACATGAAAGGGATACAAGCACTCATGTGAAGAAGAGCCAGTTAGCAAGCTTTGTAGCAGACAGAGGGGACAGCCCAGGGCTAAGCAGGACTGTGGAAAGCCACAAATTATGCCACAAGCAAGCATTTGTAAAAAGAGGAAATCTAAACATTACACATCCGCAAATTTTATTTATATTCATAACAATATAAATTCTAAAGGATGACAACCAAAATATGAAGAAATTTAACAAGTGGAAAATTGTGAAACCATATAAAAATTTTCTTAGTATAAGTAAATAAACAAAATCTGGGGCCTCAATAAAAATTCATCCTTCAGAATGATATTTAATTGTAGAAGCTAAATATATTACAGAAAAGGTGTGTTCCTTCAGATCAGTTATCTTTAAGAAACTGCCTGTAAGGAAGAGTAGCATGTCATAAATGAATCTTCAGAATTCATGCAGTGCTCATTGCTAGCAGTTACAGGGAGTCTGAAGTTGGAATTGGAAAACACAGTAAATAATGAGAGAAATTCAGAGAAAAACTGACAAATTTTTCCTGAGCAAAAGAAAAGAAAAGTATTCTTTTTATGACAATGAAGGACTCTAACTTTAAGAACAAAAATAAGAATACAGCTTCTATTCCTGGGATGAAAGTTTCATGCCAGCTAGGATTCTATAGGGGGACCCTGCACCAAATATTTAAATGGCCAAAATAAACAAAAAAATAATAAAAAAAAAACCTGTTTTCCTGGAGGACATGCAGCACTGTGGAAGAAATAATGGATCGTTCACAAGGGAAAAAAATTACACAAGAATACTATGTTCAGAAATGCCATTTTGTGCAAGGATAAGAGCAAGGAATAAAGACAAAATATGCTTTGTCACATACCAAATATACATAAACGTCTATAAAGGTAGCCAGTATCTTTGTTATCCTTACCCTGGGCACTTCAGCATCATAAGAAGTAATTATTTTGGTTGACCATTATTCAATTGTGTTCTTTAACTGAAGAAATCAAAGGAAACAAACCTTGCTGAAAATAACCGTGGTCAAAACACGATAGCAATGGTGAGCATTTCTAAGCTGGGAAAATAGAACTGAGAATTTAAAAATTTGAAGAATAGTAATAAACTACTCACAAACTCAAGATTTGGAGCTTAGACTTGACACCTTAACCAATGGGTTTGTGTTTATTTTTGTGTGTTTGGACGGTTGTTACAGTCTGGAGTCTTTCTTGATCAGTTTCATTTTCTCAGCTAGCCAAAAGAATTGTAAGGCATGAGAAATCTGTAGCTCCAAGGGTAGCAGCAGAAAGATCTCAAACTGATCAGACAGGAAGAGACTTAATCACCAGTTGAGAAAGGATGATTATTGGCAGTGAGAAAAAAAACATGCATGCTGCAATCCCAAAGAGGAGGTGAGGAAGAAGTTAGCCATCTTGGAAGTTTGCCACCTTTATTACCTAGCAATGGCCCCTCACTCCCTCTTAGTGTACTAGAGAATCTTTCCAACTCCCAATCATATGGAAATTGCAGAAGGTTAGGCAGAAACCACGAATTAAGCTATATTTATATGAAAAAGTCACAACTGATAAAGTGCAAATATAGCCAAGGCATATCTAATATGCACATTTAAAAATTGGAACTCTTTTCCTCCTATTGGGTTGTCTTTTCTAGCCTCAATATGAGGATTTTTTGTCTTAGTTTATTGTATCTGGAGTTTGTTGTCTCCTATTGTCCTGCCCTTTTCTGAATGGAAATGAAGGGTGAATAGATCTGAGGGAGAAAAGAGGTAGAGAGGAGCTGTGAGGAGTAGAGAGAGGGTAAACTGTGGGCAATGTATTATATAAGAGAAAAATCTACTTTAAACTAAGGAAAAAAATACCAAGTTGTTTTGGGGACTGTGTCTGTGCACATTGGTCTGAATATTTGAAGACAGTTTAGGCAGAATTTCTTATTTGGCCCTGTGTACACCACAGCAGCAGAGCTGGAAGCATCTGAAATTCTACTGGTCTCCACTTCCATCTCTCCGTAAGAGTACTGGGATTCCAAACACCGGATACTGCATCTCATGTATATGGGTTCTGGGTATCAAAACCTAGGTCTTTACACTGGCATGTCAAATGATTTGCCCACTGAGCCATGTTCTTAGTCCCAATATTCCACTCATGTTTATAAATATTTATGGGGAATACGATGTTAGTAGTAGGTGTCCAGTATTATATTATTTGTAATAAAGATGATAGAAAGGACATTTATGAACAGCCAAATGTCTCAGGATATGAAAATGTCAACAATCTAAGTACATATGCATAGTATATAAAATGTCAACTAACTTTACTTAAGATTTATTTAAAACCTTCAAGATATTTTTAGTAATTCTAGCAATGAGTTCTGTTTACTTTATTTTAAGTTAAATCCTTGCATGATTTTAAGAGAAAATAAAGCTTTTCCACTGTTTTTTCTCTGTCTTCTGCTAAGCATGTCTTAGAATAGTGCTACATCTTAGCACCACATTACTTTGAAACAATTACAAGAAATGTTACCTAAACTATTTCAACTATCTGTGGCATCTACTGATAGAATCATATTTTCCTCTTTCTATTTGCTGGTGTGCCTGATTGTATTGATATATTTCCAGGCACGAGCCTGACATTAATTTCCTTTCGCTAGCTTCCTTTGGATTATTAGATTTCTCTCTTTTTCTTAAAAAAAAAAAAGTTAGTGCTGAGTTCTTAATTTTCATTTGCTTTCATTAAGGACAAGAGGAGCAAAAGCTATCGATATCTTCTTGTCAAGTGTTTAGCATCTTATGGGCTCTTTTAATTTTTCCTAGATTGTGAATGTTCATTTTCATCTCTTCTCACATCCTGCTTTGTTATGACTACAGAAACACAAAGCATAACTGCAACTAAGAGAGATAGAAACAGAGCCTCTTAACCAGCTAGCCTGCATGAGACCACCTACATGTGCATTTAACAGGATAAAGTGATTTTATTAAAATCCTGAAAGCTTATCCTTAAAGATATCCCAGAACTATGCAATGTCTCAACTCTAATCTTTGCAAAATCCTAATGGATGCTTTTAGTCTTCTCTGCACATGTACATCTGCATGTCATGTTGTGTCACACGGGGCTCCTTCATGTCACTTTCTGCTCAGGGTATTTGAAATACTTTACTCTATTTTTGATACAGTTAGAGTAACATTATTCCCCATAAATGCTACTCTCTAATACTTTTATTGCTTCTCGCAGCCACAAAGAAAACATTCATTGCTTTTTCACTTGATAGCACTTGAAATATTTAAATGGGCACCATCCTTCTCAAAGACTTTCTTCTTTAGAATAAACAACCTTATTTAGTGACCACTTTCATCTAGGGTTATGGTTGGGGATACTGTGTTATTCTAATTTTCCTTATCTGTATGTATTCCAGCAGAGAAAACCCTGTGGAACTGCACTGACACATACTAAACTTAATATTTCCAGTGATGTATCAAACATGCAAGTACTGTAGAATCATTGCCTAAAAAATGTCTACATTTACCAGCTAAACTTTGAATGGCTTTTTGATGTTCTATATCCCATGCATGACTTACAGTGAGATTATAACAGTTATAATTAAGACCTAAGCAATTTTAATATTGCTATACAATACATTAACACAACTGTGATTTTAATATGAAGTTGAATAGATCCCATAAGTACCTATTTATTTCATTTTCAAAAATACAACAATATTAATACTAGATCATAGGATTCTTAAAACATATGGTTTGATGTATATAATGTATTATAACATTACTAATAAGTGTTAATTAAATATTATTGTCATTAACTATACTAGCTCTCATATACTATGCATCATTTTTAAGCTATTTTGCGTGAAATTAAATTGGGCAGTTTGTATTTCTATCCTTGAAGGAAAACTTTGAAAAAAAAATCATTAAAATACAGTAAATCAAATTTAATAATCAGATATTAACAGTTTGAGCTATGAAAAAATATTTATTTATGAAAGAATAATACATATGCTGTGGCATAATCCAGTAAATAAAATTAACGTAATAAAAAATTTAAAGGCATGAGCTATGAAAATTCTTTTTGTAAACACCACAATCCTTTTTACCACATGTGACAGGAAGCCACACATAGAATACTATAGTGCCCAGACGGAGAAATATTAATCTGAATCTAGTTACAAATGTGGGATGAAGAGAATACCATTAATATAAATAACAAACAAGATAGTACAAGGCACTCTGAAAATAGTAACAAATAATTAACTCCCCACAAAGCTTAGAGAGTATAAAAGCAAACTGAACAGAAAATGCAAGGAAAAACCTTGAAGATACCCTTAAAGCTAAGATTCATCTTCTACTAGTGTGGTATAGATGCAGCTAGAGACATTGTAGTAATTTGGTTAAATGTCCTTTGGGTTTAAAGAGATGAGTCCAAAAACTCTGATATGGTGCCTGTGATTGTCACTGGCATCTGCGCCACAGCACGAAGTAGAAAAGGTCAAGGGTCCTGGAAACAAATACCCCTACTTCTTCTCTGTCTCTGGGTCTTCCTCTGGTTCTCTGTGATGCCAAATATTTTAATGTGTCCCAGAAGAGAAAAAAAATATTATGCAATGTGGCCCCTTTATTGCAAAGAATAAGTAGAGAGATCACAAATTGATAATTTGAATAAATGTGTTAAGTATCTCAAAGTGATGATTGCAATGACTTCAGAATTTAAATTTTTTTTAAACTTTATTTAAATTTATTACTTATTTATTTATTTGCCTTGGTGTTTGCCTGGAACTGGAACTACAGACAGTTGTTAGCTGCCATGTGGGTGCTGGGAATCGAACCCGGGTCCTCTGGAAGAGCGGACGGTGCTCTTAACCGCTGAGCCATCTCTCCAGCCCCAATTTCAGAATTTAAATATCAATACCCAGATACTTCCACATTCTAATCCAAACACTTTTTTTTCATTACAAAAATTAGAAATTATAGCAGAAAGTTTTATGGAAGTAGAACACAGAATGTACAAACTGTCTCCTGGCTGGCTGCCAAGACTGTCTTTTCAGAGTTTATCATGTAGTGAGGCAGCTTTATAAATAGTCAAATGCAAAATCTGCTTCCACAGAAGTATTCATAAAAAAAAAAAACTATAGGATTGAGGCTTGCACATTAATCATGAAATTCAAGTGAAACAAAGAGAAGGATAATAGTCTCTTGCATTTTTTTACATTCGTCCTCCTAGAATATTTAGGTGAAAACCTCGGTGCCAAGAAAGTCAGATAAATTACACTAAGTTCAAAGAAAAAAGAGAAAAATGGTTAATGGGATGGAACGACGGGCCAGTGATGGGAGAACGCTGACAGAAATGAATCTGCATAGATTAACTATGAGACAGAAAAAGCAGAGCACAGGCAAGAATGGGTCAGGTATAAATACAGAAAAACTACAACATCAGAATAGCACTCTGATGGGAATTTAATCCAAATTAATCAGTTTTATAAATGAGAAAAAAAACTTCATGCTTGAGTTACAGCCTTAAAATTTGATGCATTTTCAAGCTGGAGAGATGGCTCAGCGGTTAAGAGCACTGACTATTCTTCCAGAGGACTTGAGTTTGATTCCCAGCAGCCACATGGCAGCTAACAGCTGTCTGTAATTCCAAGATCTGACACCCTCACACAGTTATACATGCAAGCAAAACACCAATTTACATAAAATTTTTAAAAATTAAAAAAAAATTGATGCATTTTCAAAAGCAAGAAGATATGTTGGGTGTTGGCAGATGGAGGTTATAACAGGAAACTCATTGTTGCACAATCAGTGGAGTTAATGCTGCTCGAGATGCAAGCTTATATGAAGCATTACTAAGAGATTTCCTGACCCTGAGCAGTGCCATGAAATGAGCAGGTACTTAGAAGTGCTGACAGACTAAGCCACTGAATGATACACAGGATAACTAGAGAAAGACCTTTGAGGTGGGATTATGTTGCTATATTGTAAATAATTGTCCCTCCTACTGGTTTAATAAAAACACTGATTGGCTAAAGGCAGAAAGGAAGTGTGGATGAGGCTACTAGACTGGGAAACAAGAAGAACAGAGCAGAGATGCCATAGAGAAGCCAGAGAGACACCACGATGAGAAGCCAGCAGACACATAAAACAGAAGCTGAAATGCTGCTCTGAGAAAAGCTACCAAGCTGCATGGCTGAACAAGATAAGAACCATGGGTTAGTTTAAGAGTAAAGAGTTATCAAGTTATTTGCCTGGACCCTAGGCCTATCAGCATAAAACTAATATAAGACTTTGTGTGATTATTTGAGTCTAAGTGGGGCTGAGAGTGGGTCTGAATCTCAGGGCTAGACCCAAAATTCTGGGTCAGAAACTTCATACAACAGACCTTCATGCAGAAGAGCTCCTGAACCTTGAAGCATCTGCACCTTGCCTTATAGATTTTGGGCAATAATTGAAATTCTTTGCTGTCCGTGCTGATACTGTACTGTTTTATCAGCAAACATGATGGTCAGAGTATGAGGAGGTTCTTGGTTGGGATACAGAGAAGCAAATCCTGTAGGGATTATACATCTCTTGATAGGCCTGCTACAAGTTAGTTTTCCTATCCCCACACCTGCCATTTTCTGAGCACGTATATGCCATACCACTTTTCTTTATTCCCCTTGCAGCTAGAAAAAATAATAATGAAGACACTCATGTGTATATCAAATGCTGAGTAGGCATTTCTTTTCATTGAGTGAAGATCCAAAGATAGAAAAGAAAGGTCCCCACAGTTTGGGAATTGCATGTTTTAATATCCTTCCTCACAGAGAATGTCACAGAGAAGGGTCACTAATATTTGTTTAAGGTAGAACTTACAAACTCAAAGGCATATAGACTCAGGAAGAAGACATAAAAATAATTTTCCATTCCCTGTCACTCACAGAACATCACTATCTTCTCATATAACATCCCTAGTCTTTCAACTGAAGTAATGATCTTTAAATTGGTGAAACAGTTGATACAAGTAAGTATGAGATGAGAAATTCTCAAAATTTCTGGCTGGAATGTTTTGTTATTGTTTTGTATTATTTTTGTTTTATGTGTATTCTCTTAAATGAAGAATGGACAGATTTGAAGTTTAAAAACCTATATAACTATGAATAATGTGAGATAGAAACAGAACTCTGTAGGAACATTTGAAGATACTTCTGGCATGTTGAAATATCTCAAAATTCAGGACACGTACTATCTTCCTGTTCATATGTATGAAAAATAAGGAAGTATGACTTGTATGTGGTTCTCTCCACAATTGTCTCATATTTTTCTAGTATCAATTTTTATGGCTACCCACAAAGACCTACTTTTTCAACAACTATTTCCCATCTTTTCCATTTTACAAACACAATAAAATGACATCTTATCCACAAATGCTAGTTTTATCTACATCTCAGGGCACTTTCCATTTCGTCTGCCTATGAGATCTCATAGCAAGCTTTCCTTCTGTTCAGTCATTCATTGAATTCTGCTTGCAAGTACAGTCACCTGTGTATCTATTTAATTCCCTCTGCTTGACTGAAATTCCTCCAGGTATTATCCACAATTCTTACTACTGTACCTGACTTAAAATAAATACTCAATAACTGACTATTCAAAATAATTTAGGAGCCAGTGGCAATCATTGAGAAGGCACTGGTAAAATTTATCATCAGCCTCATGTCTGCTAAAAAAATCAGAGATATTCGTTCTGCTTATGCAAGGGTGTTTATTAATATCCTTCAGATTATGTTTTAATGAAGTTCTGTGAGGCAAAAAAAGAAATGCTGTATTAGTTTATTCAAATGAAACTGGCTTTATGAATTCAAAGGGATTAAATTTGATTGCATATATTGTAAAAACCAAATCAGTTGTGATTTCATCTATAAATAAAAACAGCTGAAATGAACTCACAGAAAAGTTATTTGATCCTCATTTATCTTGTATGTGAGCCTAGGCCATCACATTCACAGTTCTGACTTCCCATAAAATCTAAAGAATTAGAGTAAAGGTACACTGCTAGATTAAATACTTGATTTTTAGAGTAAGCAACATGGCATATTGTTCATGTTAACATACTCTAGCCATCAATTAACATTATCTTACCTACTGTGGTGATCAGGGTCCCAAATAAAACCTTTTGCATTTTTTATTTTTACTTTCTTCTAAAGAGTGATGGTAATATTTAACTCACTACCAAAATGTTTCCAGTAGCTTCTGAGATTAGATTTTTACTCAAAACTATTTGTATTAAAAATAAAGAAGGCTCTTGTAATCTGGGCTCAAATAGATTAATTTATAAGCAAGGCAATACCTTATTTCCTTTCACAGAAGAAATAAAAGGATGTGAGCTGGAAGGTGAAACATCATTTTTTCCTGTAGTACAATTCTATGATATAAAAATCACTTTGGAAATTTGATTGTCATCATTTGACAGGTAATTTTAAATAGAGGTTCCCACATTGTGGTGAGGGGAGAAACTTTATAAAAAAGAAACATCATCTGCGGAGTGGAAGAAAAATGGAGAAAAGTGACAGGAATGTTGTGAAAGCTTAATCAAGGATACCCAGGGTTTCAGGGAGTAACCTTACAGATCTTGAATTGAAACCTTACAATTCTTTGAAATTAAGAGTTATCCTCATCATCTGGCCCTGATTCTAAAAGTCAAGCCACTAAGACAAAAAAAGACTTGCTGAGGCAGGTCTGTTTGTGCATTCTATTCATTTTTTTCACTTTGACAAGTAAAATTGAGTTTATGATGTCAGGCAGTAGGAAGTGAGGATCACACAGTTTAGAATATTTCACTCTAACTTATAATCATAGACATGTCTCTTTCAGTCAGGATGGAACAAAAAGTAAGCAGGTTGGACAAGATAATTTAAACAGAAAATGATAAAAAGTTATGCATTTTCCATTTCCAGAAAGTTATTAATTTATTGAAGCGTTTTCTAAAGGTATTAGGTACATGAGTATAATCATTACTGTTGTCTACATTATTTCTTTATTAATTGCCTAGTGTGCCATAGATTATTATTTTAAAAGCTCTCAATAAAATAAAAATTACTATTAGAAAAAATATAAAAGCATTTTGTCACTATACTCTTTTTCTGAAACTATTTAGAAATAACTTTACAAATGTATAAAAATTTCCATTAGGAAAAATTGATTTTCACCTTAACCAGTAACTATTTAATGAATCTCTTATTTCTAGAGATTTCTTATGTCTCCTGTCCAGTGTTCAAAAGAGCATGTCAGAATTAGTAACTGTTTAGTAAAATTCTGTTGGAATAATTATGATTTATATTGTCATACTTTCATTCTAGACACCACACTGACAATGTGCCCAAGAAAGGAGATCTAGGAAATACTTATGACACAGGAATATTATTAAATGAGATAAGACATATGAAACTGTTAAATTGAAATTTCATATCTATAATTAAATCTTTATGTCATCTTAACCAAAATGGTAAAATAGTCGCTTTTAACACCTCAGAAAACATCAAAGTCTATATTATAACATACTAATATTATCAAGCTTATTTACATGATCAAATTTATTGAGAAATGTGATACTACACAGAAAAATCATAGAAACCTGTTCAAATTTTAGCTCTATAAAGACTGATAAAAGAATTTGTAGAATGACTGCAATGTATTTTTAAAAAATGAGCTTACTATGGTGATTTGTATTATGATACCACTTAGGAGAACTGTTCAAATTTATTTGACCAGATGGATAAATGTCATACCTAATAAGAGGTAAGATGGGGACCATTTATAGAAAGCTAGGATAAGAAGACTTTGTAACACTATGCAAAAAGATACAGAAATTCAACTCAAGTCAACTCAAACAAAAGGCCAGAGAGTTCTGATGAGCTGATGTGAGCTGAAGAAAAACAGGAGTTATCCAGTGATCAAAGGGTGAAATCTCTATCTAGTTTGAAATGGGCGAAAGTCATCTGAGATTAAATTGCCATACCCTGATAGAGCTTCTTAAATTAGGGCTCATGGCCTCATATGTGAAGACAAAACTGAATGTAGAAATCATGAAAAAAAAATGGCAACAGTGGGTTTCTGAACACATAATAATTCAAAAGCAAATGTTAATAAGTCAGAGATATTTTGACCTCATTCATCTGTGTTGTAAGCTTAGAATCAAGGCCTTGATACTAAACATGGTAAGCAAACTCAGAACAATGCAGGCTTTGACAATGTACCTCACCAGAAAATTCTGCTTAACAACTTAGGCAGATTTAAGACTTTTTATATGTTAAAAATCGCAATGTTTTTATTGTCCTTATTTAAATATGATAACAATATCAAGCTATATGAAGCAAAACTCAGAGCAATTCCACTAAATCAGGAATGAGACAAGGCTGTCTACTCTCTCTGTATCTATTCAATATAGTGCTCAAAGTTCTAGCTAGAACAATAAGACAACAAAAGGAGATAAAGGGGATACAAATTGGAAAAAAAAGTCTATCTTTCATTATTTGCAGACAATAGGATAGTATAAGAAGTGACCCCAAAAATTCTACCAGGAAAATCCTACAACTAATAAACATTATCAGTAATGTAACTGGATACAATATTAAATCAAAATAATAACTTTCCCTCAAATACACAAACAATAAACTGGATGATAAAAAAAATCAGAGAAACAACACTCTTCACAACAGCCAAATATAATATAAAATATCTTGAGCAACTCTAACCAAACAAGTGAAAGACTATATGATAAGAACTTTCAGTCTTTTAAGAAGGAAATTAGAGAAGATATCAGAAAATGAAAAGATCTTCTATGCTCATGGATCAGTAATATTAACATAGTATAAAAGGCAATCTTAACAAAAGCAACTTACAGATTCAATAAAATCTCCATCAAAATTCGAACGTAATTTTTACCAGAACTTGAAAGATTAATACTCAACCTTATGTGAAAAAACAAATGTACCACATTTTCTTTATTCATTCTTCAACTGAGGAACATCTATGTTACTTCCAAGTTCTGGCCATAATGAAAAAGCAGCTATGAAAATATTTGAGCAAGTGTCCTTGTGATAGGATGGAGCATACTTTGAGTATGCACCTAGAAGGTGAGTAGCTGGGTCTTGAGGTAGAACAATTCCAAATTTCCCGAGAAATTGCCATATTGTTTTCTAAAGTGACTAAACAATTTGCACTCCCACACGTAGTTAAAAAGTGTTCCCTTTGCTCCACAGCGCCTCCAGCAGGAGCTGTCACCAACCCCACATCCAATGAGGGCTGATTTCCAAAATATATAAAGAACTCAAGAAACTAGACATTAAAATACCAAATAATACAATTTAAAAATAGATTACAGATCTAATTCTCAACAGAAGAATCTCAAATGGCTGGGAGACAATTTAAGGAATTATTTAACATTCTTTGGAAAATGGAAATCAAAACAACTCTGGAATACCATCTTACACATGTCAGAATGGCTAAGATCAAAGATAGTAATGACAGCTTAGGTTAGAACAAATGTAGAGGAAAGTGAACACTTCTTCACAACTGATGGGAGTGCAAATTTTTACAGCCATTTTGGAAATATATATGGCAGATTCTCAGACAATTAGGGATTAATCAGCTCAAGACCCAGTCTTTGGCATATACCCAAAGGATGTTCCATGATACCACAAGGACACTTGCTCGTCTATGTTCATAACAGCATTATTCTTAATAGCCAGAGCCTGAAAACCTAATTATCCCTCACCAGAAGAATGGATGAAGAAAATGTGGTACATTTACACAATGGAATATTACTCATCTGTAAAAGACAAGGACATCATAAAATTTGCAGGCAAATGGAGAAAACTAGGGGGAAAAAAGTCACCCTGAGTGAGGTAACCCAGACACAAAGAGACAAACATGGAAATCATCCATTGGCCCAAAGAGAGATTCATGGATTTCCCTTGGAAGAGGAATAGGAGAAATTTCCTAGATTAACTGAGGGGGGCCAGGGTGACGTGAAGTATGGAGTAGAATGGGCTGGGGGATGGGCAGACAGAGAGTGATGAAAGAGATGGAGGAGCATTTAGAGTTAGGGGAAACTTCCAACAAGTGAGAAGAAGGATGACCCCAGCTAAGACTCCTAGCAACAGAGCAGAAGGTACCTAAACTGGCCTTCTCCTGTAATCAGATTGGTGACCACCCTAATTGTCATCGTAGAACTTCATCCAGTAACTAATGGAAGCTGATTCAGAGATGCATTAGGCTGAGTTCCCTGAGTCCTGTTGATGAGGAGTAATTGTGAGACCCAGGGGAATGAAGATAATGATGGTGAATTCCACAGAGACAGCTGACCTGAGTTCATGGGAGCTCATGGACTCTGAACCTGAACCAACAGCAAAAGAGCCTGTATGGGACCGGCTTAGGACCTCTGCATGTTTGTAACAGCTGTGTAGCTTGATCTGTTTGTGGAACTCCTAGCAATGACACTAGACCTGCGCCTGGTGCTTGAGCTCCCTTTTGGGAACCTGTTCCCCATGCTGGGTTGACTTGCTCAACTTTGATGCAGAGGAAGGATCTTGGATCTGCCTAACTTCATGTGTGATGCTTTGTTCATGCCCACGGGAAGCTTCCCCCATTTTGATTGTAGATGAATGAACAGTGGTTGGGGAACAAGGCAGATGGGAAGTAGAGAGACAGTAAGAAATTAAAGGAGAGAGGGAAAACTGTGGTTAGTATGTAAAATAAATAAATAAAATGTAATATATACAAAAGACAATTTGGAGTTAATAAACCAGGAATGTGATTCACACTAAAAAAATAAATAATAAAAAATGTTCTGGCTTAATTTTGTAAAACAAACTAATAACTTCATATCATTGCTCTTTAGCATGCATTAATAAATTAATATTAAAACATTATTTTTAGAATGTTTGATCTTAAAATTTGCTCTTTGAGGTTATGACCTGAGTTCTAGAAAATGTAATTAAATTTGATTTGAGATAATTATAGATTTTTTAAAATTCTCTGAAAAGTCCATAAACATATGTCTGCAACTTTCATTTCAACCTGTATTGTAAGCACTGATGAGTATAAATTAAAATATTAAAAATAGTGATCACCTAAGAAAATGCTGAAAATACTATTATCCTGCAATATACAATATTCATTTAGGATTTAATTTGTTATGCCAAGTCAAATGTGCAATTGCATCTTGTTGAAATGTAAATTAATATTAATAAATACTAAAGTTAAATCAATGCTAGAGTTGTTTTTAAATGTTTTATTATATTTTATCAATACATATTTCAATTATAGATCTGTTTTATATACCCATATACCCAGGTCATACAATATTTTTAGAGTAAAAAGACATTTCAAGTAGAAAAAAATTTAAGAACACTTGGTATGGAATCACTGCTGAAGGTTAATCCTGTAATATAGAGAATAATAGTGTCTATCAGAAGCTGTGTGAGGAGGTAAGAACAGAGCCGAGTTTCATTCAGGAGGTGTCTTCATTGATAACTTTATTTCAAGGGAAGGCTCCCATGTTCTTAAGAAAACTGTTTCTTATTTGTGAGGATGAGAGGATTTTGCATTTACATCTCAGAGGAGTAGAGAGGGCTTGACCATGTAAGTTTTCTAATGTAAAACCAGAGGTCAGGGGTCTAGAGTCTAGAGGAAACCTGATTGATGTTTAATGAAGCTGACAGGACGTTGAGGTCATCTTAAAACAAGCAGACTGAAATTTAGTCATAGATAAAAATGATAACTTCTGAGCCTAAGTGCCACATTCAGATCCTGATGGCATGATCTTCATTAAATTTTGAAGAGATATCACTGTATCTTTTATGCATAGTGAAGAGTAAATGACATTATGTGCACAAAAGTACAAGGAATATCTATTTAAATTAGAATATTTCCCTTTCCAGGTCATTGGTTTACAAACACATTCCATGCAAAGTTCTTAAAATTATATGCTTGGTTTTGTCTTTCTATTGCATTTTATTTGGGAAGCCTCAATGGTGCTATCTAAAAATGAATTGTATTTTATTCACATACACTTGTCTTTTATCCACATAGTCTTAAAAAATCAATAAACACAGACATTGTGATAACTATAAGCAGTCTAAACTTAAACAAGGTTTCTCACTGAAGAATTTTGGCAAGTACCTCAGTCTTCCTGATTCTGTGGATACTTGTTATCTAATGGAAGAAAGTTTTCCACTATTACATTGCACAATTGCAGGAGAGATTTATGCCTAGGGTTTGGTGGAAACCAGTAGGTTGCCTTAATCATCTCTCAGCTCAACAATACAGTTATGTCTGCAAGTAATATAAACCACATCACACACTATTTCACTTTAATAATCTATGCTAACAAAGGTGAGATTTTCTTGTTTGCTTTTTTACACTTTAGGAAATGATTGCATTGGTATCGTGGGCTTGCAGAGATGGTATTTCTGTGATTAGGAATAAGAACTGTGCAGTCTTCTAATTAGATGCTTTTGTGATCTGGGTTCTTTCTTAATTTTTCAGAACTTACTTGTACATTCTGCATTGCATTAGGTGCCACTGGAGATAGAACTGTCATAGGCTACATAGGTTCTCAGTTTTTCTGGTTTGAGATTAAAAAATAAATGATTGTTAGGTTGATTTGGAAATATAAAATTACCCTTCTGTCATAAGAGGTTCTGCAGTCAGTTATACAGTGAATTACAATTTGACCCAGGAATTTGGCTTTTCTGTATACACACAAGGAAAAATGAAAGCAAGTATATTGATTATCTACACAAGAAACCACAGCGTCATTATTAACTATAACAAAATTACATAAACATCTCTAATATTTACCAGCAAATGAATAGAAAAACAAAAATTAGTGTAAGACTTAGAAAAGAATGAAATTCTGATATCTAGCACATTATAGATAAGCTTTAAAAATATACTAAGAGAAATAAATCAAATAGAAAGGAAAGCTATTATTATATAATTATATGATACATTACTATGATTCACAACTTATGAGGCACCTAATATAGACAGTTTTATGGGCAGAATGAGAAATGGAGATGATTAAGCCAAGGGTGGTAGGAAATAGCATCTATTTTCTACTATGAAGAAGTTCATGAAATAGACAGTGGTGATCTTGGTACAATTTTATGAATCTATTTAATAGTATTGAATTGAATATTTGACAGAGTGAAAATTATATATTGAATGGAATTCTCAAATTATAGCTGAAATCATTTAAAATGACCATTTTCATGATCTGTGTGTTTACCACAGTGAAAATTTAAATCAACAAATACACAGTAAAAATCATTACAAGTATTCCATAAGCTATGAAAGTTAGATTTGTTATGGCTCTGAGTATTGGAAAGGAAAAAAGGGGGGGCTACCCATGTTGATTCAGTCTTATTCGCAAACCACCCCCTGACACTAGATAGTGGTAAGAATTCAATCAACCTCTTGGGTGTTTAATTGTTCAGTTATCTTACACATCAGAGTAGTTTTGATGACTAAAAAATGCATATAAAGTACCTAACAAAAGACCATTACAAAAATATATGTAGGTACTTCTCATTGTATATTATTTAGGGAGATAGCTATTACGGCTTTCTTACTCAAATGAATGCTTTGCTGGTCCCATTATAATACCCTAAATTGACAATCTGTAATGATAGCCTGATACAGTATATAAAAAATTAACACTGCCTTACAATCTCTTTTATAAACATAATAATATTAAAGTATGTTTGTGTAAAGTAACATTGGTTCCTTGCTATAAAATCAAAAATTAATATTAAAGTGAGCATGGCTTAAATACATGCTAACTATTGCTTTTTTTCTATTCTTAGTGGTTATGTCTTTGACTATGATTACTACAGAGATGATTTCTACAATAGGTACGTGAATTTTTCAGCCTTGTTCTCTGTGATCTGTATTATGCTCTATTTCTATTTTGTGCATTTTATTTACTGAAACTGTTGATTACAATTCTTGAAATAACGTCTAAGGACTACAAATTTAAAATGTAAATTTCCTACAACTGTACCATAGATACATCTTCTAATTCTTGTTACATTTGTTGACATTAAATTCTCAAAGTGGAGAGTTATTATGAGTCCAAAAAAAGGAGGGAAGGAAGGAAGAAAGGAAGGAAGGAAGGCAAGAAAACCTAAAATTCCTCTGGCTTTGTGAGACATTAAATGTATTGAAACCAGAAGCTTAAGACATTGTTAAAAATGGTTTGATTCTCTGCACTAAAAATGCAAGGATAAATGCCAATTATTTATCATCTTATAATTTAAAACATTAACATTATTGAGAATTTAATTCATATCTTTATATAAGATGTATCAAAATCATTCCAGAGTAAAGACGTGTGTTCTTTCATCTGGTGATTTAGGCTCCGAAGCAAGCATCTACCTTGTGAGCCACCATGGTTCTTTTTGAGGCTAGATCAGCCTCAATGTACAGTCTTTCCTGAAGTTCCTTCTGTAAGCAGTTCTGTGGCAGCATAACTTCCTTTCCATAGCTTCATTCTTTCCTTTGCATCATATACACTTTCTTTATAGATGTCAAAAAGAGCCATTTTTTATTCACTTCATTGGATCTGCATCTAGATGCTTTTAAGGGAAATAATAACACAACTGTGCTCAATTGTTTCTTTGATAAACCCATTTACATTGTGTTTGAATTTCCTCCAATGTTCTGATTCTAAATTTATTTGCAGAACTAATTCTTTCTTTTAATTATCTGTTTTTGTTAAATGCCACATACACAGGGCACATTTTAGATACCTGATTGCTGTCTTTAAGTAAACAGTCCAGTCACCAGCCACCATCCTTTTCATGTTTTGACATAGTGATGGGATTACCAACTTATTTGTATAATAAAGTCTGTACTTTGAGATGTTAATCACAGGTTACATGTATTGGTATCAGAAATTTAACTTGTATTTTAGAAAACTGGTTTATTCATCTAATTGTTGACAAGGAAATTCATGAATAGTCAACTTGTCACAAAAATGAACAAAAAACCTGTATTCCCATTAAAATAAACAAATGAATTGATGTGTAAAGGACATTAATATTTTCCTCAACTTTAATTACACAGTAAAACAAAGGTTCCAAGGAAGCACATAAAACCAAGGGAAAGTTTTTAATAGATCAAAAAGGGCAAAGGAGACAGTTGATTCTCTGAGAGCTTCCTTCACACTTGTGAAATTTTTTCAGTTTTACAAGAAAGTTGTTCCGTTCTTTCTGTATGCTGTCCCTTCTCAGGCCTCAGCCACGTCCCTCATTGGATTTCATGTCTCAGAGCACAGTGGGAAGACTACTCCCAGACTGAATCCGATTCCCTGGGCCCTCTCACACTGGAACAGCTCTCTCTCCACACTTCTTAGCTGTATTGCTACAGTTCCTTCTGCAGTGTGTGACTTGATCATGTCTGCCTCCCTTTCTTCATGAGCACAACAGTGATGCTACCTTGTGCTTGACAAACAGTGGATACTTAAGTTGTGCAATCAGTTAATTTCATTAAATGGCCATTCATTCTGATGCCAAAATGGACTATATGGGAATGCACAGAGGAACAAAACTAACTCCATTTTGTGTGGGGGGGTTAATGAACTCTAAGTCCTATGCAGGGAGTCATATCTGAGAACACACTTTATAGAGCTTGGTAAAGCCACTTTTCTGTAGTGCCTACTGCAGAAAAAATCTGGTTCTATAGAATGGTTCTCCCAAATTGTATAATAATTTGAGCAACATAGGCTTTATTTTCACCATTTAGTAGCTTAGAATAATGTGTTGTGAAAAAAATGCCTATATCTGGCAGCATTAAAATAATTCCATTCCCTACTAAGAATAGACTGCATGGAGATAGTGATTAAATTTATTAAAAACCTTATTTTTAATAGTTTCATTGGTATTTTCTACTGAAGTTTTTTTAGAATGCAAAATGTTATTTTAATTATTCTGAGTAAAGTTCCAGCTAATGTATACTATTTACTGGTATATCAAATTGACATTGCATTAGTCCCTTTTCTTAGTGCTTCATTGTATACTTAATGGATTTATACTTAAATAAATTTTGTTTTTAATGTAGGAAGAATGAGTCATTTGATTTTGAAAAAAAAAATCAAATTTGCAGTTGTCTTAATTTTAAACAAAAGACAAGATCCAGGGCTTTGTGAAAAGGTTCAGTAGATTAGGGAGGCTGCTGTACAAGCCTGAGAGAGCTTTGCTCAATCGCCAGGACGCACATCAAAGCAGGAGAGAGAAGAAAAAAGAACTGACTGCATAATGTTGTCCTCTGACCTCAACTCAAATTGTGGCACATGCCTCCTCCCTCTCAGTCACACACGTGTGGACACGCGCGTGCGCGCGCGCATACACACACACACACACACACACACACACACACACAGGTAATCAGGTTTTTTAAGAAAGATATCTTTTACTGTTCATAAAAAATAGTTACCTAAAACAGAAGATAAAAGATAGATGTTACTTTGCAAAGACCAAGTACCTTAAACAGCAAAAATATTACGGAAGTTGAAGCTGACTGAGGACACTCCACTGCATACAAAAGCTAACTACAGTCAATATTCATTGTTACTTATTTGCCTTATAAACAATCTGTTTGGCTTGTAAGTGAGCAATAAATCATTATAATTATTTTACTAGTAGATTATATGAAAAGTATATGCTCTCGTTAGTCTCTCTCTCTTTCTCTCTCCCTCTCTCTCTCTCTCTCTCTCTCTCTCTCTCTCTCTCTCTCTCTCTCTCTCCCTCTCCCTCTCCCACCCCCCCCCTTGGCCAAGAAAGACATAAGTATCTGCCATCAATGGCTTAGGTCCTTGAAACACAGAATCCCACAAAGGTAAATCAGGGATGGACAATATAAATAAAACCAGAGTCATGGCAGCAGTTAATCTCAGTTATTCTGCCTAAGCTACACTCAGCGTATGTTTAGGTGGGCTTTACACAAATATTTTATAAAGTACTACAAACTGGGGTGCTTTTTTAATGCTATAGACCTTGCTATTTTTTATGATCATTTTTAACTCATAAAGTTATATAACTAGCCATAGTCCTGATATGTTTTTAGTACTGAGTCAATGCCAAATTCCACAGTAAATTAACAATTTTAATAACAATGTTAAGCATGTCTTAAACTGATATTTATGTAGCAATGTCTGTATATATGCGGAATAAGATAGTGGTACAATAGTTCTTCCATAATAGACCATTTTAACACCTTTGAGTGGCATTTGAGCTGTAGCTCAACACATTTGCTAAGAGATAGTTAACATTCTATTATTTTCTGAAACCATGATTCTTTGTTTAAGAAAATCAAGAAAGCACACTGGTTATGTTTAGCAGAGATAATTGCATTTAAAAAAAAAAACTTGCTAAAT
This sequence comes from Sigmodon hispidus, assembly GCA_004025045.1. Classification (NCBI taxonomy): domain Eukaryota; kingdom Metazoa; phylum Chordata; class Mammalia; order Rodentia; family Cricetidae; genus Sigmodon; species Sigmodon hispidus. Next base: position 94,048 of record PVIH01003257.1, on the reverse strand, counting down.
AAGAATTGAGAATCAGAAAGGCCAAAACATTATAATGTAATGGAATTAGCACTTGGAAGAGGCAGGGCACTTGCTGTTATTAAAATTCACCATAGAAAAAGGGCCTCTCTGAGCTGAAATTATGAGTAAGAATTTCTGCTCAGCTTGTGCCACTGTGCATCTGTAGAATTGGGACTCAGATCTCTGAGCAGGAGGCATCAGCTACTGGTAAAGATGTCTCATAGGAGTGTGACAAAGCCAATGCTGCTATTTTGCCAACTAGATTATTCTGATGCAAATGGAATAAATTGTGATTGCCGGGATAAATAACCAAAGCTAGAATAATAATAAAAAAAGGAAAGCTTAAAAAATTTTTCACTTTCTTGGTCTGTCTTGAATTCTCCTTCTAACATACTGAGTAGAACAGGAAGCCAGAAACTCGCTGTGCTGAAATGTGGCTTTGGAGGATCAACCATACCAGTGTTTACCGGAATATCTCCCATTAGAAGCAATAGGTACATATGTACAGATGTTCATATTCCCATCCTACTTCTGCATGTTTGGAATCCTAATGTAATTGAGTGATTAGGGCCCATACATAGTTTTATCTTGTAATTATACTAAGTATTACATTATAAAAAGCAATGTTCACTAGTTATTTTTCAGCATTCAGTGGTATTTTCTTTTTAAAAAAAATGGTATAGCTGAGTACAGACAATTGTATAGTATGAAAACCACACATAGACAACAATATGGTACTAGATAAAATAAAAAAAATTATTAAAGTGACTCAAAATGGTCACTATTCAATGCTGGAGAATTCTGACCTTGTATTGATGCACTAAAGAAAAATTACTGCTATTTTAGTTAATGAAAAAAGTCATGGTTAAGTTATTTCTGATCATTAATTATAGAACACAACATATACCTATAATACTAGAAAACATGGTGCCAAGGAATAATGTTTGTCTCATATACAAACTTAAATTATCAGGCAATAGAATAGTATCCTAATTTCTACATGTGTAGAAAAGCAGTGTGTGCGTTTGGGAGAGCATGGTTTGCAGTGAGAAGAGATGAACTGAATATCTAAGTGCACATGTGTCAACAGGTTAATTTTGAGAAAATTGCCTCTTTTATGTTTTCTTTCATGAACAAAGTGGCTTAAAACTCCAAACGTAGCAAGTCAGAAGTAGAATTAAGCAATTTTAGTGATTTTTTCTTTTTGCCTCAAATGACCAGATAGACATACTGTTTAATTATCTAAAGTTGAATATAAAATAAAGCAGATATCAGATAGCAATGTTGATTACAATAAAGTAAAATTTTATGCAGAAAGAAGAGTTTAGGGGTGAAATAAGATAGGGAAAAGACAGTCATTCCTTTGGTTGTTTTTCATGCATTTATTGCCAGAACATCCTGGAGAGAAGCCTGCCTTTGAGCAGCTTCAATGCCATACCAAAGATTCTGTTATCAGTAGCTACATAGCAAAAAACAAGTTTGATTCATGAGTAGAGAAATGAAGTAAATATTTCAAGAGAGAAATTTAGGAAAAAGTGAGTATTTTTAAATTATTTTTGAAAGAAAAAATTTCTACTTGGTTATATAATAGATGCATATCAAACTTTCAATATTCATCCTTTTCTGTGCTTTTGAAATCTTACTATTTAATACCAAAAAAAGCATCAAGACAAAAAAGAGGAGGAGGAGGAAGAAGAAAATGTCCAGCAAATTGACATTGACTTAGTAGAGCTTCTACTAGAAAAATAAATAAATTATACCAATTAAACATGAAGAAAATTATTTAGAAAATTGAAAAATCTGGTAATATACCAAGTAGGCACTTTCTTTGTGCATGTCAATCTGTGTACTGTAGTTTTGGTTATGTGAAAAAGCTAGAGATAACTAAAGGGAAAAATTAGAAGATAGTAGTTCATTTTGTTGTTAAAATATTGAACTCTGTTCATGTACATTTTTCAAATAATAACTATTGTTAAATCCTAGTGATATTCTCAAAGTAATAAAAATTACATTTGTTCTCTATATTTATGTTAATATGAAATAAAATTGCTTTTGTTCATAGCTTGTTATCCATATCTTGTTTTAAGATAAGAGATGAAAATTAATATTCTTCTTCTAAGAGACAAGCTACAACCACTTCATCAAATAAATAAGTGTTAAAACTAGGCTTATCAGCTTTTAAGTTTTGCTAGGAAATAATAGCATGAATCTCTATTTAAAGCAAGCAGTCATACACAAAAAAATATAATTTCAAATGTTTCTGAAATAAAAAAAGAACTTTCAAAGTTCTAAGGGCTGCAACTATACTAACTCTTACTACATTTATTTCATTGACACATAGAGGGAAGGTTCTGTGAGCGTTCATTTTAAAATTGAATGTTGGGAAAGGGAAGATATATGCTTGGTTTTGCAATAACTATTATCTATTAAATAGGTATCAGAAGGATTTCTTCTGAATAAGCACTAGTAGGGAAAACTAAAAACACCCAAAGGAAAAGAGTAGAGATAAAATTGTAAGAATGAGTGAAATAATATAATGACAATAAAAACAGTTTAAAGACTTTAGCCAACCATGGAAATTTTGCTTTCATTATACTTGACTGTAATTTTTTTTAGACAGCCTATAATTTCAAATGACTTGTCCTTACTCCCAATGCTATTTATAAAGATGAACTATTTTAACTTATTGTAGAGTGAATTATGATGAAAAAAAAACTAAGCTGTTTTTTCCTCTCCCAATCACTTGGTTCAACATTTAGAAACTCTAGCCCATCTCCCAAGCCCAGTAAACTGACCTCTGCCAGGGCATGTTACATCTTGTGCAGTTCAGCCATGCCCAGCTTCTTGCCTTATATTTCTGATAAACTCAAAGTTGTTCAGTGATATTTAAGATAGCTTCCACTTCTACTAATTATTATAAAATTAGAATTTTGTTCAAATTTGAAGTGTCCATGCCTTGCTTTTATCATGTTTTTGTGTTACATTTGACATTAAAACACTTAATTTCTAATGTTTCCCACAATCACATTAGAGTGGCAGAGGAATTAGTAAAAAAAAAAAAAAAAAAAAAAAAACCACCTGATTCTTTGATGAAGAAAGGCACTGATCATTGAGAGATGGGGCCCAGGAAGTCCAACACTAAACAGTTTGTGGAGCACAACCTGTAAAGTGTGGCAACATATTGACAAATATCTCAGTGACCCAGAAAGCAACTTTAGAGGTTACAGGGCATTGGAATTAGATTAACAATGAATATGGCAATTCATTTTCTCAGCACATCCACCAGAGTTCTTATCTCTCTGGATCCCCAGAGTCATTGTGCTCTGTAGATTTTCCATTGAATAGATTTGCTTACTTCATGAAGCTCTTCAATGCATGTGAAAAATGAGAGGAATCTTTTACTTCAAATGGTAATTTTTGAACTGAAGAGATGAGCCAAATTTCTTATTTTCTTCCTCTTGATAGCCTTGGGTGGTGTAGTTTGGGCCACTGACTTTGGGACATCTTTGAATTTATCTTATAAATAACTAATGTCCAGGTTGTTTTGAGATTGAAATGAGGGCAGATTTTCTTGACCCTTCTGATTATCAATTCTCTGCTGGTGCGGCTTGTATTCATAACCCTCTCTGTTTCATCCAGCTTTGGACTTTGAAGAAAACCCTAGTGTGTTGACATCCACTGCTCTTCTCCAGGAGGTCCTTTGCTCTCTTCAACTTTGCCAGTTCACAGAGAATGGGGCCTCTTTTGACCTCTGCTGCATTTTTTTTCCTTTTTAGGCACGTAGGAGATGACCTTTGTATTAAAAGGTTCCTTTTAAATATTGTCCTTTTTACTTATCCTGTAAAAGATATCAATACTTTTAACAAACTATAGAAAACCAGTTCATATTTTTATTATGTTTCCTACATTATTTTTTCAAAAGAGTATAAAATTTTCAGAAGTATATGTACAAAAGACACACTTCTTTGAAAGAACTGTAGAAATTTTCAGAATTGTTTTTTTCCTGTTCTAGTTCCTCTTCCCTAAATTTGTTATTATTTTATTCTCTGGATTTCATATTGATTTATTTATTGACTGTTTTAAATCAATTGAAAAATTAAACTTCATGTAATAGTGTCAAAATATATTATAACCATAAATATAAATCAACAATGTTTTGCTATTGATCTGGGTATTATAATTATATATTTTATTTGTTAGCAGAATGTTTTAAAAAATAAAAATAAATATTACCTAGCCTTTTGTCCCTAAAGTATTATACTTTTCAAATACACTATCATATAAAATGTTAGTGCATATAAGTTTACAGAAGAAGTGATATAAATCATTCAAATCTCTGAATGACATATTTCTGTGTGTGACCTAACATCCATATCCCTTTACTCCTTTTGCTGTTCAGTGGAAATACATTGCTGTGATGAATATCAGCTTTTCTTTTAGTCACAGTGGGAAATTTACTGATTTTTCTTTTCAGTTAGAAAACATTTTACTAGCTTTCTCTACAAATGTCTCTATTTCAGTTTGCATACTCGGAGAGCACTCAGAAAAACAAAGTGTTCTGTTTCTCAGTTCTCTCTAGTGTTTCAGACAACACATTTGTACCCACAGGCTAGCTATTTCCTCTAAACTCAGCCTGAGTCAGAGGGGCCCCAGATTACTTTTAAACATTGAAAGGCTGGGCACCATTCAATATGATTCCTATACTTTCTTCTTCAGCTGGTTTTATTTCTAATTTTTCCCTTTACACTGAGAGTTTTTATTTTTTTTTCTCATGATTCTGTGTAACCATTCCACTCTTCTATTAATTTAGTAAGTACCCAGTGCTTATGCTCAATACTAGGGTAAATTTGTTTACTTAAAGAAATATATCAGAGGACCAAGGTCAGCCTGATTTTGACAGATTTTTTACTGCCATCAGAGCAAAGCTCCATTTCTTTATTACAAAAGTTCAGAGTCAGGTCAAATTCTCATAGCCAGAAAGAACATCCTGTTGCTTTCTGCAAAACAAATTGACTAATTAGTAAACACCTAGCCTAAATAGTAAGCAAGGACAAAAATACACTTGCCACAAAATTTTACAAGAGCACTCTCTGAATATTCCAATGTGTTTGACAGAATATTTAAGCATCTTACTGACTCTTCGACATTTGTGTTTGTGAAGGCTGTTTGACTACCATGGCCGTGTGCCACCACCTCCTCGAGCTGTCATTCCACTGAAGCGTCCCAGAGTGGCGGTCACCACCACACGCAGGGGAAAAGGCGTCTTTTCCATGAAAGGGGGGTCCAGATCTACTGTTGGTGGGTCATCTTCATCAGGCTCTAAATGTAAGTAACATTCTCTATTTTTTTTCTCTGTGAGTGAAAGTAGGAATAGCCACCATCAATAATAGCATATAATAAATGGATAGATGGTAATTATTAATATAACAAAGTAAATAATTATCTATTGTTAAATTTTACTACAGTGAACTAAGGTAGACAGACAATTAAAAAAAAAGGTAACTCAAGACTGATTTTAATAGAATTTTATTGTAGTAAATTACACTGTACTCTTATCCTCATTGGTATATAATAGAGTGAGGCCTGCAAATAGAACACTTTGCTTTTAATGAAGAATCACTGTCACTTTAAAAAGGGTACATAGTCTTTGATTTTTCAGAGAAATATGTGAATGATATGAGCTTTAATATTTTAGAATTAGGATAAAGAAGATTGGGAAAAATGATGCAATAGAACTTTTGAGGCATAACTTAAGAATTATGGTAGGTCATTAGGAAAGATATGCATCTGAATATGTATATGTCATAAATATTTGTTTGTGTTTGTATGTATGTATTTATGTAGCAACAACTAATGATAAAGGACAAGCATTATAGTCATACATATATATACACAAATACAGCATTCTGAATCCACTCACTGTTGCTTACATATATATGCTACCATTTCCTTTGGATAACCAATTAACCTTTAAGGGACACTGGTTATCTTTCTATGACTAGGCATTAATAGCCAGTAGCTGCTTATATAGGGGTAATAAATTGTGAGAGTTTCCCCATCTGCATTGGCATATCTACTTGTGTTCTTATTGTTTACAGTTTATTTAGAAAACCATTTTATGATTTTGTGGGTACAGCTTTGCTGACTTGACCTATGTACAAGAGACAGTATCAAAACAGATGTCAAATCCATTTGCTCTTAGATACTTTTTACACCCTTTTCCTCCATGTAGCCAGAGGTTTAAGCATAGTGACTGTATACCAACTAGGAGATGTGTATCCTGTTTTCAGTTGCTCTCTGCATTTGACATTTTATGGCTATCTGCAGTGATCCCATCTCCTGCAAAAGAAGATTCTTTGATAAGGGATGATGTAGAATACAATTGAAGATTATAATAGTTTTACCAAGTGGTAGAAGTAAATTCTCTTCTAGGTTTTATGTCTTCATCAGCAATGAATAGTATCAGGCATTAATTTCTTCCTACTGAGTGGGCCTGCCATCCAAGGCGGTGGCTGTTGGTTACCCCCAACCTAAGATATAAATGCCATTGTTAAAGCTTTGCAGAAAAATATAATTTAAGACCAAGGCTTAATAAGTATTAATAGTATACCCTTGCTCAAAAGTGATGATTGACAATGATTTTGTACACACACACACAGTTTAGTGTATGAAATATGTGAGTCCACCTGTGCAATATACAAATTTTCTTTGTGTGCTTCCTTTCCTCATACTTCTCCATACATTTTTTTGAGCTGAATTGGACTCTTTGCTCAAGGTTTCATTATTTGTTTGGATTTTTGAGACAGGGTTTCTCTATGTAGCCTTGTCTGTCCTGGAACTCATTCTGTAGACCAGGTTGCCATCAAACTCACAGGGATCTGCCTGCCTCTGCTTCCCAAGAGCTGGAATTAAAGGGATATGTCATCATGTCTGGCTTTCCTCAAAGTTTGTAAACTTATGCTAATATAGCTCTAACTGAAAGCATTCCTTCATCTTAAGAAACATCTTACCCGCTCCATCGTGTTATTTTACAAATTCACAAATAAATATCATTAAAACTTTCTCAGTATCCAAGGTCCAGCTCAGGTAACAAGACTCTAGAACCATATTTAGACCTTTCTGATCTTGAAGTCACCACATCCTCTAAACCTAAACCAGGTAGGTGGTTCACCTTAACTTCATGGGACTTAATCCCCATGCTTCATGTTCATTATTTACATGTGCATATAATCCATATATTTTTATAGAAGTATAGCTAAGTTAATTAAATCTTGCATAGTGTATACTCAGATATTTGTGGAACATTCTACTAATATTAATTTTGCTCTTTAAATTTTACCTTTGTTATTCATTTATTTCACAATTGGATAAGAACCCTAGGTTTCCTAGGTTTGGCTATGTTGAAACTCAAATGTATGCTATGCACTACAAAGAGTCAATCAGAGAAATGGGGGCAAACCTTGTCTTTTTCTATAAATTTCAAAAGAAATCAAACTTTTATGTACTTTCACCCTCTCTAATGAGATCTAAGATGTTTATCTTTATGGCTGAGGTCTACAAGTGTCTTCTAGTTCTACTTTTTGGCTATTTTTTAAATCAACACATAAATCCCATAAAGTAACTATTTTTTACTTTACCTAATACTTTAGACAAGTTCAGCTGATTAGCACCTACACATGTTAAGCCTCATTTTTGATTTGTGAAATAGACATGATGCTGAAGACCTATTATAACAAAGCCAAAGTAAACATGATTCTTTATTAAAGACAGTTATGATTTGATGGAAGGAAGCTTCATTTTCAACTAATAGGAGATTTTCACTTATTTCTCAATATATTATGAATTCAGGTTTTTATATTTGATAATAAGTTGTTTACATCCTTTTCCCACCAACTCTAAATTCCATGAGTTCCAAAAGTCAGCTCCCTATAAATAGTTCATGGCTTAGCAGTAACTCAGACAGATATAATCTTCGTCATTCCTCTTTGAACTTAGGAACATCATTTCTGTTCTATACAATCTTATGTAATATAAACACATTAATTCTCTCAGTCAATTATTTATTTCACAATCAGATAAGAACCATATCTTTGGCTTATGTTAAAACTCAAATGTGAATCATGAGCTATCCTTAGTCAATCAGAGAAATGAGGGTAAATCCAGCACCCATCCACAAAGTATCCTTAATAAGACATGTTTCACAAAGTATTTTAAGAATACTTGCTTCACATAATTATCATGAGATTATGCATGAATGCTAGATGCACAGAGTAGTGGATTAAATGTGCTAATTTCTCATTATTTTTCTCATTAAAGAAACATAAAATAATGAGTATGTATAAATGTATAAGCCTTAGAAACAAATATAAGTTAATACATATAATTTCATTCCTAAGAAATTCTTAAGATAACAATTGCTCTGGCTTATTTTAGCAAAATTCTTTGTAGTTTGCCTTTTGAAACTATGTGCAATTATTAGTAAGTTAGTCACTGTGTATTGAATCACCTTAAAGTAACTGATCAGAAAGTTAAAAAAAAAAAAACCATACTGATGCAGAAGCAGATGAAATGAGGTCAAAGGTAAGATTTCCACAAATTTACATTAGAAAAATTAATGCCATTTTTTCAAGTACCTGAATTAAATGTTGCGATTGATTAATTATGAAAGAAAAAACTAAACTGATGATTATATCTCACACTTTAGTCAAAGTTACTTGTCACAACAATGAATGTAGTAGTCTTTACGGTTAGAAGACACAGACTTTGATCTGAACTCCATACATACAGATTATCTGATTCCAAGAAGTTGTGGCAATTGCATTCTCTGGCTTCTGACTGACAAAACAGAATACACAAATAGACTGATAAATTAATTTCTATATAGCTTTATTTTTATGCTTAAATATTACAGCAAAGGCTTTGGAAATAAGGAGTATTATAAGTTATTATTACTAGCATGGTTTACACACTTACAAACATTCTAAGTTTTACAAATAGCTGACATGACATATAGTGCTAGTGAGGTGAGACAACAGACTATATCCACTCTATATTTTGAGCTAAATTCAATGGTCCACTCAGTTCATCTAACAAAAATCAATTCACTTCTTGATGTAGGAAATTGAGTCCCCCAAAAGTACCTGGTGTCTGCCAATCATCTTGGCCTTCAGTTTGGTTGTGGCATTGTAAAAGAAATATATAAAGCTTACTAAATAGGTGTTTGCTTCTTGTTGTCATAAAAAAAAAACTAATTGCATAATGGTACCACTCCCATGGCTTTATCTATCCCTCACTACTTCAAAAATATTTTACCAAGCTCTGAATGGTTTTAAAACAAAGCAAGGAGCAGTCTCTGGGTCTAAAGGAATGTTTAAAGGGAGGAAAGGTAAAAAGAAAAAAAAAGAACTTATGTAATTGTATTATCAAAAAGAACAGAAAAATAGATTTGCATTATTAGGAATACTAAACATAGAATACCAAATATACATTCCAGCCATGAAGCCCAGAGTTTCAATAGCCTAACACTAATACTACTTATTTTGTCAAACAATTTTTTGTATAATGGTGAAATAGCTTGTTCATTATAGAGTAGTCAACAGATCACATGCTCATTACATATCACTCTCCAGTTATAAACTGTCTTTAGGTTGGGCAGTCTGACCACTGCAGGGCAAAGTCATCTCTGATTAAGAAGCATTGATCTACAGACATAGCTCCAGATTCTTTATTTGTCTCTGAATAGACTGGATTCAGAAGTGATTAAAATAAATGGAACAATTTTTTGCTGCATAAATCAGAGATACACATGTAGGCAGATCTTGTCATTCTTCATGTTTAAATTTTTTATAGAACATATCTTATGTTACAGAAAAAAAGCTCAATCGTCATTTTGCTGACTACATCAAAATGTAATAATATTACAAAGTAAATGTGCTATCGAGAAAATAGATCTGCAATGCTTTGATAAGGCTTTCCTTTTTAGAAAAATGCTACAGTGATACTTGACAAAATACGTTATCTATATGATGGAAACTGACTCCTATTTTCTCACTCACTATGGTTTTTTTTTTCCACAAAAGCTAATTTATGATTTAGTATTGTTTCCTTTTTTTGGTTAGATGTTTATCTATTTTAGCAGAGCAGCTTTATCTCTCAATATGAGATATTGGTTGAAGCTTTAGAGAATACTCTTTTCAGGGAACATTAGAAACTGCAAAGAAAACAAATGTACAAATTCTAGTAAAGTCTTAAATTCTTTAAAGCTACAACAAAGAACATTTCTTTAAAAAAATCAATAATATTTCTTAAGTAATGCAAAATGAAGACCACAGGGATACTCAAGCTTTAGAAACATGTCCTTAGACTTACAAAAAGGTAATTTTAGAAAGATGTAATAAAGATAATTTGATTTTTTAATTTACAAAGTCAGCAAATGAATCTACCAGGAAAAGAAACCCACTAAATTTAAAGCCAAATAAATACTCTGTGGAGTTAGCACAGCTCCTCACATCAAGCCTCCACCCTCTATATAAAGTTCCCAGATTTCAGGAAGGAGGTTGATGGCTTCCTTCAACACTCAGAAGTTCAATTTCCTCCTGTATGATATAGCTGGTCTGCTGTGGGGTGATGGACTGGACAAAACAGAGTAAAGGTCCCATCTCCTTCCCAAGGACGTTCTTCACTTGGTAACTCCCATCCTTGGAGGCAGCAGACATGAGCAATGAAGAGATGCTGCTCTCCAACAGCTTGACCTTCTTGGGTCTCATGGGACAGTCCAGGAAGAAGTTCAGGTGCCTCTTTTGAAGAGGTGACATGACCAGTTGTGAACAGTCCCCACAGGGGAAGGAGCCTCCATGTTCTGGCTTCTGTTCCAATTTCTCATTGCCACACCAGTCACACACAGGCCATGAGAAAGCAGTGCTCTCATCTACATCAACCACAGCACCTTGCACGTTGCAAATGGAGTTGACAGGTGTGAAGAAGACTAGTTCATCCACTGTCACTAGGCCAGGAAGGTTACAGGAATTGGCACCAGAAGGTACATACAAGAGGGATTTCTGGGTAGCAGCTCAATACAAACAATCTAACCCTTGTCTAGAAGAGCATCCCTGAAGAGTATGTTATGTGGTACAGCCATTGCCAGTTCTTCTAGAATTTATGGGCCCAGCACACATGAGGGGGCTACATAGATTGGCAGGGTTTTGGGAAGGTAGTGGTCCCTTTCATTCTGTATTTGTAGAGTGATGTCAGTCACCAGCAGCCACATTTTCTTTTGTGTCAAAATATTCTTTAGCTGTGTTCTTTGATAAATCACTTTGACATAGAAACTGCATTGTGTGCCGTGCTCGTAAGTCTGTAGAATTTCTTGTAAGCAGTGGACAGCTGGAGGCTGGTAGAGTTCAGAAATGAGGTTCCCTTCAATTGTATTGATGTGCCCTAGGCTCGGATGTGCAGAGAAGATATAGCAGAAGGTAGGAGGAGGCAAGCAAGTCTTTATCTCTTCACTAGGCTGACTACAGGAAGCCTTGGCCAGAGGTATCTTCACATGGTATCAATTAAACTGAAGAGCCCTGGTGTCTGTCCTGCCTCTCGTGGCCTTCTGCATAACCTTCATTCCCACCATGCTGCAGGACCTCCCTTCTAACTGCGTGTTCTGCCGGAGGGTGCCATCCAAGTACACTTCCCCAAACATCCCGCAGGCATCCCGCACTAGAAGGCAGGACCATGTTCCAGGTGACTCTGCATGCCTCACACTGTGCCCTTGTTGGTTCCTGGTGCCATCTCTGGTAAGGGAGTAAACCCTCTGCATGACTACTTGGACACCAACTGCAAACCATGTGTCAGCTCTTTGCCCCCAGCTCTTTGGGGATTCTGAAGGAATTCTGCAAGATGCTGCTCTGCTTTGTCATGCCTATGGGTCCACCCTGTGCCAGTGGTAATCTGACTTCTGGATGAACTACTTGTTATGTCCTCCATTCTAAACAACTGAGCCAAAGTTATACTTCTTGGAAGGAATGTGTCCTGACAGTATACTTCATGCATTGTTTCTTTTGCAATAAATAGCCTTCTGACAAAAGTAAGTATTCAGAATAATAGAGCAACTTTCATTTGGGATAAGAAGTTTTTGCCAAGGAGGGAAGATGTAAATGATGTCCTGTGGATGCCCCCTTAAGTGATCTGCAATGTTTCTTGTAAAGAGACCCTTCAGGAAGGGTCCCAGTCTAGGAGCTATTCCCTTGGCAGGGCTGGTGTTTGATAACTGCTCACATACTGCAACTTGCATGGTACATTCTTCATGTACCTCTAGAATTTTCACAGTTAATACACCGGATTTTCTGCCTAAAGGTGTCATTTGGTAAGAAACATATCGATGGCTCCACAAAGAAATGGAAGACCTCTCTCAATTCTGCAGTTCTTTTAGTCTTTCTGCTAGCCCGCCTCTTAAGATCTTCTTCTTTGTTGCTGAGTTTTCTGGAGTCTTCTGAAAATTGGACGTATATTTCAGGAGTGTGCTCAATATGGACTCAGTTGAATTTGTCCCTGAGTCAGTCTGTATGTCTTGCATCTGATTTAGAAACCACTTGGTATTTGTGAGGGGATTCTGAATCAATGAGCAGGAAATTCTCAGGGTCGTCTTCTCTGTCACTGTCTGATGAATACTCCAAAATTTCTGTAGAAATTGGCTCAGGGAGCTCACAGAGCCTGTCATCATTTGTCAAAGAATGACCACTTGAACAAGAAGCACAATCCGAGATGCCCACGGTCCCCTCATCATCTTCACACTCACAGGACCTGCCAGGGTCTTCCACGTCACTGTTAATCTCCCAGTCAATGAACTGTAATTCATCTTCAGTGACTCTATCTTTTGGACATGAAACAGTCCTGTTACAAAAGCTGTCTGTTTTGAGGCCATGTCCACCAACTCTCTGTAGTTGAAGCAGTGTCTCATCTTTGTCTGAAAAATCCACTGGATACTCCATGTTATATCTGTCAGCTCACTAGGACTTCCACCTGCTGTCTCTTATTTGGGGCTCGAAGATGATTCCAGGGACTTTTTATTAATAATAGTCGTGTTTTCAGTTGCTAATGACAGGGTCTCAGAAGTATCCTGAAATCCTTCTCCACACTTGAGCCATGCTTTAGAGAGAGAGGCAGCTGTTTCCACTGTCTTCAAATTTGCTCCTCTCAACTGCTGTGGCCTCTCGTGTTCTATATGCCAATTCCTTTTGCTCTTGGAGTCGCGAGAACGGCCTCCTCCTGACATCTCCGAGGCCCGGCGGAATGCGTTCCCTCCGGAAGCCGCCCCCTAGTATTGTTTTCAATTATAAGTTTTCTGTTATGTTGTAGTTTTAATTTCAGGCACAATAATTATACATAGAAAAATATGTTATACTCAACTGGCCAGAAGAGTTTATTAAAATAAAAATGCATGCTTTTTCTGTAATGTCTTTTATAATTTGTATTGGATAATATTTGCAGAAAGAAGTTTTATTTGAAGATGCTAGTACTAATTCTCCTAAAACACTATGAAACATATAACAAGTGTATATACTTATATTAGGAAAGACTTGTTATGCATATTAACCAAGGATCACACCTCTTGTCAGCTCCAGCTTCTTCTTCCCCTTTTGACCGTTATGCTAAACGTCATAGTCATATGCTTAGCTGCCTAGTTTTCACCTGTGCTTGGATACCATACCCTGACCCTAATGCCTTGGTGCAATGTGCTCAACCATCACTCCTTGAATACCATACCCAGACCCTAATGCCTTGGTGCAATGTGCTCATCCATCACTCCTTGAATACCATACACAGACCCTAATGCCTTGGTGCAATGTGCTCAACCATCACTCCTTCCTTGATCTATTCTCAGAACCTAAGGAACCCACTATCCAACAGACTTCCAATTCAGTATGATGCTCTGAAATGTCTAACAGTTGCCACAATGACATCCAGAACCCATGTCCATCTCTCCACTTGGTATCACTCACCAATTTCTTATACTCTCCTTCTGCTTACTGTTTTTCCTCCAGTCTCATTCATTTCTTTGCCCAAAACATCTACCTATACTTTTTCTTCATTCTGTGTGCATTGTTCTGCTCTGTATCAGTTCTATCCATCAGCCTCTGCCTGCTTCTTGTTCTTACTGAGAACTCTGTTCAAATATTCTGCTATCACTGTAAATTCCCCATTTCTTCATATAAAGTAAAAAAAAAAAAATCTAATGACAAAATCAAGCCCTCCCTAATGTCTGTCTTATCGCTATCTACAATGGATGTGTTTGTTTATTGCCATCTTCCATTCTGAGTAGGAGTTTCAAAATTTAAAAAAAAAAATTGTCACTGTCCAATATCGTATGCCCAGCTTCTGGGAATGAGATTTATAATAATATATTTCCATTAATATTGTTCATCTATACATAAAACTTAGGTTTAAACAATTGTGACATTGTCAAAGAGACTTTTAAGGAAACAAGGGGCAGAAGTGGTATCTGAGGACATTAGGTTGAAAGGAGAATGATTTGTTGAAGAATGGGGTCAGAGATAAAGGTATATTTAGTGTTGGTGACTTTGCACTGACTACCTCAGAGCTGGCATAGTCCCAGGTGGCAGTGCTGAGCCCGAGACTGCCTGAAACTTTTAAGGAAAAGCCAGTCATTGCAAATGCAGCTTCAGAGTAGTTGAAAGAACAGCAGAGGTTCTATAAATAGATGAAACAAATAGTTTCCACAAATTTGAAGTTTTTCAATAAGCTTTCATAATTAGATCTAATTTTTCAATCTGTTAGTAAGTAGGTTTTTGTCATAATTTTCTAACAGCAAGTTGACTGAAAATATTAAGTACTTTAGGAAAAAAAATTCCCAACTGTCACTATTCCATACTTTGTATTTTACAGACATTATATTATATGCAATGCATCCTCAGACGTGAGGGTTATGGATTAAAGATGAATTAGGAAAAATTCAAAAAGTTAGTTGCCAAAATTAATCTTTTCTTTCATCATAGAATTTTGACTAGGCACAGGTATAATTGTGATTATTTTTTAAAAAACCCCTGGCTGTTTACCGCTTTCCAGCCAATCATCTCCTAAGATTAGTGTTTTCTAAATTTTGGTGCCTGCCACATGCAAAGGTTTGAAAATAAGGTATTTTATCCTGGTTGAAACTAGCTTGATGTCACCATATCTATATATATACATAGTGCAAACCTTCTAGTGTTTATTGTTTATTCTTTCCAGACACTGAACCAAGTTTTATTGTTAATGTAATCACAGAAAAGAAAGAATTAAAGGTACTCTTTGCACACAAAACTTTGTTTTTAGAGCCCAAGGATGGGTACATCTGCTAATTTACCCGACATCCTACAGTTGCCCCAAATTTTACTTCTAAGTTTTCAGAATCTTGCTTGTTATGACAAGACACAAATTTTTCTGTGGCAGTTGACTCTGATTTAACATCTCTTTTTAAGCTGTTTAAATCATTTTTAAATAAACAGGATCAATTCAATCCATTAACCTTCCAGTCAGGAACCTGAGAAATCAGTAAAATGATGAGAGAGACTATCAAAACACATAGAAAATATAAAAAATGGGTGCTGTTGAATTTCCTGAGTGCCTAATCAAGAGGTATTCACACAAGAACCAGATCATTTACTATGGAATATAGACATGCAAAAGAAAAGTCAATAATCAGTGAAAATGTAGCAGTAAATGGGAGGCACCATTAAATAAATTACAGGTGAGAACCTCATCTTTCAGTGAGGTTACAAAAAAGGAATTCATATGCAAAAAAGTCTAAATCCTAAAATTTCAGTTAGATTTTTGAAAGACACATTTGGAAACAGAAAAAGCCTTTGATTAGAGAAACATGTTTCTACAATAACACAGTATGGTAATATCATGAGTTATAGGAAGTCCTTCTTTTACCCTTTATGGGTCCTATTGATGCTCTGTACATGGTACTAAGTAGCTGTGCTTATTTCCTATAAAATAGAGGATGTTAATTATACAAGAGAGAACAATCATATCTCCAAAGCACACGGATTTGAAGCAAACTCCTTTTAAACAGAAGACTGTTCTATTAAAGATAGATCGGCTTAGACAATACATAGAGTAGATAGGGGAAAATGCCCTTTCAAAAGATCCCAGATACCATCTTAAACCATTGTGTTTATACAATAATTACTTTCAAGAACCATGGCCATATTCTAGAAATAACTCAGGACAGGGAAGATAATTTTTTTCATTCAGGATTTCAGAGGGCTCTCTATGATTCTGCATGATTTTGTACCACATATTGAAGAGAACATCATGGTAGTTGTGCATACAGCAGAGAACAACTACCTAAGCCATAGAGGACCAAGAAACGAGTGGTCAAGACAGGAAGTGGACAAAGCAAATAGTGAGGACCATCCCCAGAGACTGACTTCTGCAGTCATACTTTATCTCTTAAAGATTATGAAACATGCCAAAATAGTGCCATCTGCTAGTCACAAACATTCAAAACTCAAATCATATGGAAGACATTTGTGATTATATAATGACACTGTTTGGGAATGAGTTTCTGATCTTTCTTGCTCTAGAAAGAAGAGAGATTCTGGACATTTTGAGACAAGTACAAGGTTAATGATTTATCCATATTATTTTAAGAACTATCTACAAGAGGCTTGGTCAGTGGAAAATAGAGGCTAAAGAAAAGTGAATGAAAGTGGCAGCAGATATATTGGAGCTACAGCTGTGTTACTTATTTAACATTTACTTTTTGGGGAAAAAAAACAGAATTAGCAACATTGCCAACTTCTGAAATTCCAAGTGTAGAAATACAGAGTAGCAAAGGAGTGAATGCCTGTTACCATGAATTAACTACAGAGGTTAAATATGTTACAGAGAAAGTACTATCAGAGAGGAAAGGGATAGAAAGTCAGGGGAGATCAGTGTTAGAGCAGCAGTAGGAGCCCAGGTGGCCCCTGCACAGACTTTCCTCTAGGAAGGGACCTTGAGAGCACAAAAGCAGAACCATCTGGATGTAGACATTGACTCTGATGGAGAAAAGTAGATGATAGACTGCACTTCACAGCCTGGGCATGGATAGACCTTCCACACACACAGGACTGAGATAAGAAATTGGCTTCCATGACTATGGGAGGGTCAAACAGCCCACAGTCTGCTCTTAGGACCCCGTCAGGACTTCATTCTTTCATTATGGAGGTGTCAGTCATCTTGCACAAGACTAGAGACTCATCTCATTATTACATAGTTGGGCCATGGAAGAAGAGAACTTTCCAGATTTCCTTGTTTTAAAGGAACATGTGCCTGCCCTTAAGCTCTGATAATATTAATTAGACTAGAATATTAATAAAATTCTTCTCTGATTTTACAAAAGACTGGTGTGTGTCTAAACTTAAAACCTCAGCTTTCCGGACACTTACAGTTTCCTATCATGTAAACTCCAATTTTTAAATACATTCTGATGCATTTTTAATAATGTGAGATGTTGGTGACATCAATTTATGTTTTCTAATATGATAAATAAGTTAAAATTAGTTGAATACAGCTAAGAATTGACTTATTCCCAAAGAAGTAGAATTTATTAGTTTCTAGATACTGTTGTATTTTACATTATTGAAACCAGTTATCAGATAAAATATTTTCTATTAAATCTGATAGGTTTAAGTAAAACTATATGATATGTCTCTACCAAAGGAAATAGGTATCATTCTTCAAAGCAGAATCAATTTCTTACAGTGACAGATGATGTTTTTCAAATTTAGCTTCAATGTAACAATGGTACTTTGATGTCTGAAATAATTGACAACCAGAGTGAGTTTAAAGTGTGTTCTCCTCATAGCTGGGCAATTCTAACAGAATTGCAGGAGACTCTGGTTTCCTGCAGTTTTTATCAAGCAAAGTACTTTGCACTAGAAAGAGAAAATTGCTTTACAATTTTGTCTAATAATGAGAAAGGTTTTCTCTTCTGAACGGGAAAACTTTTTTTTCTACCTTTTGAGATCTAATTATGCTATGAATTAGCAACATTATCAACGATGGTATTACTTCATATATCTTAATTGAAAAATATATAAGTTTAAACAGATTTTATTTTATTGTATTATGTTTTTAAAAGTTTTAAAGACTAAAAATGGCCAAACTTCACACTAATTTATTCTGAACTTCTAGATAATAGCTAATCTAGAGTAATTATGAACTTAAAAATGACAAAAGAGAGAGAGAGAGAGAGATGTGTGTGTGTCCTAGGGAAGTAGCACATCTCTACACTGAGGCCTGGGCATCTAAAGCCTACCTAATGAAGCTCAGGGGCTAGTTAGTATGTTGTAGTTTAAGATCTGTCTGTGGATCCTTGAAAAACCACCTTGGGTTTTCAGATAAGTAAAAATAAAGACAATGCATTTTGTGCATGTTTTTTACTCTCATTCCCATCCTCTCCTCTCTTCCTCCAATAGCCTCCTCCCCACCCCACCCCGGACTCCTTCACACATTCATATTCTCTGCTATTTCTCCCACCCCACTAACCTCCTTCCTTCCTAATCTCTTTCCAAATTCATGCTGGTTGGTTCTGTTCAGCGGGCCATTGCATTTAACCAGGGAGGTCTATGTAGCCATAGATTTTGTTATATGAAATTGACAAGTGGGTTCAGAACTGAGGACAATGACTGCCACTTCTAGTAAGCCCATAACTCAACAGGCAGAAATAGGGCCCTTCCCAATACCTGAATGATTGTTGACAGACTCAGTTTTATGCAGGTTCATTTCAGGCATCTGTGAGATCTTGATTGCACAAGATATATTATGGCCCGTAGGTAATCACCAATCTTTTCTCTTATAAAAATAATTACTATTTAAATATTGTATTGTTCTTTTCTTAACCTCCTTAAAAATAAATGGTTAATTTCAATAGCAGCAAGGAGGTAATAATATATATATATATAATCTTCCATACCTGCTTTTTAACCTATTTTTTCCCTTGGGTACCAAACTGTGAGTGTTTGCTTGCTAGGCAAGTATTCAACCACTGAGATAAATCTCCAGCAGGGTTCTTGATTTTAGCAACACTACTAATCAAAATAAAAGTTGCTTTTCATATCAGCCCTCATTTTCTCTTTAGGAACCAAATAAAATAGTGAACACTAAGAATTGGAACAAATTTCTATACATATACCAATGAGGTGGTATATAGTGTCATACGTCTATAATTCCTGCGCGCAGGAGACTGAGATAAAAGGGTGATGAGTTCAAGGCATCTTGAAAAACATAGTGATAAGTTATCTCAAAATATATAAATAAATAAATAATAAATTAAATTTATGTAAAAATTAATCAGGAGAAAACCTTTGTGTTTTCTGCCCCCCCATCCTCCCCCTACCCAGTGGCTTAAGGATAAGTATTACATTCTGTTACTTTACTTTTAGGGAGAGCTCAGGTAATAACTTACACTTTCAAGGTTAAATGTTATACTTTGTGTCAATAAATTTTCAAAGAATTGGCTTGAAAATATCAATGATGTCTAGCCATGAGTTATAGGCTACGCCTGAGTATTCTGTCTGTCATGAACTACTTATTGAGATCTTACCTTAAAATCAAAACACGTGAAACACATATAACAACATGGTTATTTAAAGTAGTGTTGATACTGGTATCACTCTAAGTGAAGTCAGTTTTATGTTGATGGTTCATTCTTTTACTTGTCCAAGAAAGTGGAAACCTGATATTAGTCTGTTGAAAATATCTTCAGATCTTTTAGTCTTTCATGTGACCTTCAGTTAGAAGATTATCAGATTCTCATGTCACTAAGAATCTTTATTTCTAATTAGCAAAAGTATACACTACCTCAGGATGAGTAGATGTAACAGAAACTGATGATACACTGGGAATTTTATGAGACAGTCTTGAGAAGCACTGGATGATGACTTGTGTTCTAAATGGTCCATTTGATGTCTTGTTTGTTTTTTTTTTTTTTCCATTCTCACCCTTCCAGTGAAATCAGATGAGTTACAGACAATCAAGAAAGAATTAACCCAGATCAAAACTAAAATTGACTCCTTGCTAGGGCGACTGGAGAAGATTGAGAAGCAGCAGAAGGCAGAGGCAGGTAAGTGGAAAGGAGTCTGTGGCCACAGACATGTTGGAATTAACACAAAACCATCTAGTGTAGAATGCAGGCCAGAGAGACACCAGATGGAATGGGGTTGCTTTGGAAAAGCTGAACAAATGCTCTCAAGATTAAGGTTTAAAAAGGATAGTATGTTGATGGAACAATTAATAGTTGAATCAAAATTAAAACTTTTGGTTTCAGTATTAGGTGATTTGTAAGAAAATGAAGACAAGTAATTGATAGTGTAATCAAGATAACATAATATTCATGTCATTAAATTAACTACAGTTCAATACTAAAAAGTTCTAAACACCATTATTACAGAACCCAAGTTCTTTCTTTCCTATAACCTTGTCAAATGTCTAGAAGCATACAGTAAATTCCAGGCAACCACAGGCCAAATTATTTGATTAATCCCTTACCATTCAGTGGGGTCTTTGGGGATTATGATCATGGTTCCTAGCCATAGTCTAACACAGTTATTGTACTTTTTCTTGTATAATATTTTAAGATCATATAAAATGAGAATTGGGATGAACTCAGAGGTGTTCTGCATTTTGAGACTTGCATTTTTCAAGGTACTAGGTAGCTCACAAGCTGCTGTAGAGATAAGAGAAGGCACATTAGGTATATACAATGTGTGCCTGTTTCAAACCTAGCCCTTACTCCAAAGTTTGTGTTAATAGCCCTGTGTGTGTGTGTGTGTGTGTGTGTGTGTGTGTGTGTGTGGTCCTGAGATTCAAACAGAACTCAACTTACTAGCAATTTCACTTCTTAAAAATCAAATAAATGAGCAATATAGACTTGAGAAGTTATTATTAAGTCCAGCTCCCCTTACAAGATACAAACAAAGATTCACAGACATAAATTTATTTTGCAGCCAAATGATCTGGACTCAGGTTTTCTTCACAGCTGCATTACTGGCTTCCCCAAAGTCAGGCTACCAGGTTACTCTTATCTAGTAAGCACCACTTGGAACTAGATTTGTGGGTGAGACTCCTGCTTGGAACATAGGACTCCTCACTGGAACCCATGGTTCCTAAACTAAAGCAAGCAAGTACCCTCCTACCTGCCTGTTTACTCTCAACCAGTACCCAACTCCTGGCTGGACTAAGGAACATTTCTAATTTTAACCACTTCAGAATAAGGTTATTCAACCATATTTTTAAATATCTCATTAAAAATAACAGGAGTCAATAATTCTCTCCAGCATGTCAATATGGAAGAGACATGATAGGTTAAATTAAACAACTTTTCTTGGATAGCACACATTTTTTTCTTATAAAGGTAAACATTTAATGGGGAGCTTCCAGTTTCAATGCTTTTTTAGTCCAATATCTTCATGGTGGGACATGGAGGCATGTAGGCAGACATGGTGCTAGAGAAGGAGCTGAGAGTCCTACATCTTGATCCACAGGCAACCAGAATTGAACTGAACTAGGCACACCTTGAGCACAGGAGACCTTGAAGCCCACCCCTACAGTGACACACACCCTCTAACAAGGCCTACTTCAATAAGGCCACACCTCCTAATAGGGCCACTCCCTTTGGAGGCCATTTTCTTTTTCTTATATTTAAGCTTTTTTTTAATAGCACACATTTTATACTGAGAAAAGTTACATTGTCTATACTTCTCAGTAAAGAAATTTAGAGTTTTAGAAAGTTTTGATGCACTGTCTATGAAATATCCTGTGATGTTGCCTAAGTCAATATTTCCCTTTGAGGAACTTCTGTAGAATTCATTATTATGTAAAACAACCCTTACAGCAAAAGAGTTTGATAACCAATTTGCACTTCAGTTTAAAGGATTATAGAGAGCTCATTTAAATATAAATCACCTCAAAGAGAAAAATGTGATCTTTATTCCAGCATATTATACCTTCCGGTTACTTGCAATGAATAATACCTGCCACAGATCTTGCTGGAAGATCATCTATAAATGTAACACTCTAATTCAAGCCCTAATTTTACTTTTATAAAGGCTGTCATCTTGCCTTTGCTCATCTTTAAGGTTTCCCAGTCATGAGACTGTTACTTTCAAAATGACAAGTCTTGTCCTTACTGATGGCATCTCCTTTTTCCATGCTATGAAGAAAATGAAGGTATTTAATTTGTGACTTCAGTGTCCTTGTAATTGTCTTCTGAATAGCATCTACATTTATAGAAATATCACAAACCCTTTCTTCATTTTCTGTATTTTCTCTGTGGAACAAAATCAGGGTTTCATGGAAAGAGTTAACGCTGTGTTATGGAGAGAGGAGTAAAATGCATTAAAATTCATTAAAAAGTACTCAAAGCCTCCTTATTGAATCCAGGGGCACTAATTCTAATGTTTAGTTGGTTGAAAGCTAATTATTTGGTAGCTAGCACTTATTCTTCATTATTACTCTTCCTATACTTATTTCTTACATGGTATTAGCCATTTAATAAGGGCTGTTTCCAGCATAAACGTAGTTGGGTGAAAGAAACAGATGCCAGAGAAGAAAATGCAACAGAATGTAGAGCATGCCCTGGGCAAGATATGTGGTGGGTTCTGACTGAGCTTCACAGCATTTATTTTCCTACTGGCTTCAAAGGGAGTTCTAAAACTTTCCCCCAAAATCACTACCAAACACAATCATACTATTATGGACTGCCTATACTATAAAATGTTTATATAGATCTCCATATACCTCTTTCTTTGACATTATAATCTTTCTAAGTACAGGTCATATTTTCTTTTTCCTTACTTTACACATTATAGTGTATCATTTACTATTACCAAGTATGTAACAAGTACTTTTAAACTAGAGGAATGGGAAGGCCTCCAGTGCATACCCAAGCTCTTAAAACTGTTTTCTGTGATTTCACCTTGCATATATTGTCTTTCCACTGAATCAAACAACTTTTTAGAGATGCAGTGAACATATAGATTAATGAAAACCATAATTAGCAATTCATATAAGTTTAGATTATAATTGAATCTCATTGCTAGATGAATCTTTAGAAGAAGCCAAATGTAAATTGTGCTACACACAGTTTATATGGCTGTCTTGTCTTGTGATATCCTATAATTAAGAATGATAAATGACAAGAAAAAAAAAGTATACTATGTAGTAAGATGTTTTAGGCCCAACCCAGCTGTAAGGTATGGACCTACTTGAAGCTACTTAGCTCTGCTTAGCCCTGAGGTCTGGGCCAGCAGTCCCAAAGTCCCAAAGAAACACACAGAAGCTTATATTAATTACAAACTGTTTGGCCTAGAGCTCAGCTATATTGCTTGCTAGTTCTTACAACTTAGCCCACTTCTATTCATTTATGTCTTACCACATGGCTCCTTGCTTACCTGAGTTCTTCTACAATTTGCTGTCTTGGCAGCAGATTATAGTATCTTTCTATGACTCTGCCCTCCTTCCTTTTTATCTACGCTCAGATTTCTCACCTACTTCTAAGGTGCCTTGCATAGGTCAAAACTGTATCTTTATTATCTAATGATAATTTATAGCATACAAAAAAGACATCTCACATCAATACTATGCATTGTACAATGAGCCAAATTACTCCACAGGAAGCTACGTTATCATAGACCAATGCAAAAAGTAGTTGATATTACTTGGTTTAGACTTACTATGAAAAGCATACCTAATACATGAGCAACAGCCTTGTTTGTATCATTAAGATGTTAAACTGAGATTTAAATTGAAGTATCGGGAAGGCTGCACACTTCACTCATAGTGGATGCATCTATTCTGCCTGAATATTTTCATATATTTTCATTAACATTATAAAAAGTTAATGCCTTAATGTAGTTATATTACAAATTAATTTCAAATTATAGGACTTCTTAAGAAAAAAATGAAAAATTTAAATTCTGATATTCATTCTATACCTAGAAAATCTTTTCAGTTAATAGCGTTGTTTATCAATTTGTTTTATCTGCTTGACCACTGATGACATTTATCTATACCAACCCTTTGGTAGGCTCTCCTTATAGGAATGAAGATGCATTTGGCTCTCACCTCTTTTGGCCATTCTTCCCCTGTTATCTAAAGTTATATGCACATAACAGTCCACTAAATATTTAGGATTCATTATATTTCTACCTTTTCAAAGCATTTGAACATGGACTTTTTACATGGTTAATCTATGAGTTCATCTAAGTTGAATGTAAATTTTAGTTGAATCATCTTTAAATTCTCTGCCTAGCATACTACCAACAAGTCATGGAGCTTGTTGTTTGAGAGTTTATTTTGTGCCCTCACACATTGATAGCTCTCCTCTCTGATCATCTATAGTTAATCAACTTCGGACTATAGAACTCAAAAGAAAGAATATTCTGGGCAGGTCTTCTTTCTCCAGTCTCAATTGTGACGACCGATGCCATTCTGAACATTCTTGATGTCACTGGACCTTTGAATGCAGCTGAAGATGCATCCAATTGGAGACAGTGATTTCAGCTCAGCTTGTTCTTACACTGTTTGACAGTAAAAATAAAGCTTTGAAATGAAGCTCCATGGCAATAACGATCATAGGCTAAAAAATTCACAAGTTAGACTGTTGAAAATATTTTTGTATCTAACCCCATACCTCCTATAAGTCCAAGTCCAATTTTGAAATTAGAATTCCCACAAGGCACTAAGTTAAATGTACTAACTAGGGAAAGGAAAAAAAATACTCCAACTTCTTACTCTCAATCTTCTGTGACATTCTTTGAGAGAGAACTAAAGATTTCTATAGAAAAGTTAAAACAGTAGGTTTCAGGGGAGACAGCCCATAAGCAAGCCTGAGCAGAAAAAAATAATTACACATTTGTTCTAGAAATTCCAGGTTCTCTCTCTCATCATAGGATACTCAGTGAACAGTCATTTGAACAGCAGAGAAACTCAAGAAGAAACACTGCAGCTGCTAACATGGCATCCCCAAGGAACGGATCGAGCTCACCACCATAGAGAAAATAAATAAGTAAATAAAGAAATCTCTGTGCCTAGATAGCAGCTGTGAGTACCCAAATCTAATAATATGAAAGACTAATAATTGCCAAGTAGAATGAAATATTAATAGCAAAAACACACATACACACATACACACACACACACACACACACACACACACACACACACACACCAAAAAAGGGGGGGAAGAACTCAGAGGAAGCAGATTACACAGAGTAACAGAACTTTAAAACAAGAACAACAAAAAAATAATTGATATTCATAGGAAAGAGACAGAGCTGTATTGACTTAATAAGAACAAAAGTATAAAGTTGGTGCCAAAAGGACACATAAGAGTTTGTAAGCGCTAACATAAACACAATGCACAAGTAAACAACTCAGGGCAATCGGAAGATGGGGATGAACAAATTCTAATGAAAAGCTATAACAGAACTGGGCAGAAAGATGGAAAGGACATAAAATTATAGAATAAATGGAAACAACAGGGCTCTGGGCAAAAAGTGTGAAAGACCTTTCAAAAATTATTTTTATTTTTTAGAAAACAAAGCAAAATGAAGCAAAAAGAAAGCAAACTAGTTAACATAGTTAACTAGTTAACATATAACAGTTAACATAATTAACTAGTTTGTGATGACCTACTACCCAGAAAGTACATAAAGAAATGCAAATAAATGAAAATACATGCTAATCAAACCATGCCATTGTGCTATCCTAGAGCCAGGATATGGAAAGATTATCCTGGTGTGATGAGGAAAGACAGAGGAAAAAAAGACAGAAAGGTTTTTTATATAAAGAAACAGGAATCAGAAAGCCAGAGCTCATGGCCTATCACCCAAAAACTGGTGTACAGATGGAGAAATGGTGTTTCCAGATATGTAAGGTACCAAAAGATTTAGCTTCAGGTCACATGTTAAAAATATACATGTGAAATTAAATATATAAATATTTTAAAGAAGCATTTGATCATCAGCAATTTACACAAAAGAAATTAGTGTAGAGTTGCACCCCAAAAGAGGAGCTAAGTGTCTTCAGAAGCAAACCAAAATTAAGTATTTGATTGCCCACAGTAAAAATATCTTTAGGGATAGTTGGAAGTTTCTGATTGGCTACACATTTTGTTTTGTTTTGTTTTTTTAAGCAATACCTATTTACTTTGAACTGGTTTTAGGATGCTGCAAAGGAAGCCAAGGTAGGTACTTGCATCAGCTTGTGTCTTCACATTTGTTTTGCTACAACCTCTGCCTATAGAGTATCGAGGGAAATGTACTTCCAAACAAAGACAGTTTGCAAAAAAGGGAGAGTATAGCTTTCCCGAATCAGGCATCTGAAAATGACTTGGGCTAAAGAAACCCTTGAGATGGTGATAAAGGCGATCCTAAAAGAGAAACTGGCCAAGGACATAAGCTAGATCAGAGGCATAGGCCAGATCAGGGACATAGGTGTAGAAATCAGCCAGCTAACCACATTAAAGATGTTGAGAAAATAACTAATGGTTGCAAGAGTTTGCACATCTGTGTGGCGAAAGGATAAATTTGCATAAGTATATACATTAGTCCCTTGAAAGTAATTTACTTAAAACATGAGGCATTTTTAATTATAGGGAAATTAGGAAAAAATAGTTCAGTGGGCTGAAGACATGACTCATCAGTTAAAAGAGCTTACTGTTTTTGTAGAGAACAGTGATCAGCTCCCACTGTGTAAGTGATGGCTCACTTTCCTTTGTAATTCCACTTCCAGAGAATCTGATGCCTTCTTCTCCCATCCATGGGGACTCTCATACAAGTGTACATACGTGTGCACAGACATACACAGAAATATGTGAATAAATAAATAATTTTTAAATAAAGTTCAGGAAAATAGTATTTAGTGGGTATTCACTGCTTAAAAGGTTCACAAACTTTAAGACAATGTAAAAACTAAAAATGGAATTGATCTATTTCAGTTTATAATATTACTCTGTAGGAAGAAGCAAAGTGGATAGAAATTATTTGACCAATAAATGAGTCTACGAGACAGGAAGGATCATGTCAACAGATAATTCATGGCGATTAAGATGAAGTTATATGCAGAAGCATAAAGGCACATATTGAACAGAATCAGCCAGGAGAGCAAGAGACTTCAAAGAGCTGTGAATGGCTGGCAGATAAGAACTGCTCTTCATAGAAAGAATTCTTAATGAGGGACTACAAAAACCGGAGGTTTGTAAAGAAGGCAACTTTAAGCAAGGCAAAATACACAGGAACTTTTGATGTTCTTACTGGCACAAATCTTCCATCTTGCCTTTAGATATACAGAAAAGCATACCTGCACCGAATACACGGAGAGACTCTTTTCAAGACTACTGCTATCAGAGTTGGACACAGAACTCAACTCTGACTAAAGATCAAGACTGAAAATATTTAAATGTTTGACAAACTGCTTGAGCTATGCTGTGAAGTGTTGGCAGTGCCTGGCCAATGTGGTTAGGCAAACTGTGATTGATAATTGCCTCTAGCAAAGTTATGCTACACTTTCCAAAAGGACTGAGAGATTGGGTCTGTCCATCCATATGATTAATTGTCAGTGGGATGAAGAAAGGTGCATGGGTGAAAAAGAGATACATACCTTAGAAAAGCAAGGAAAGCGAGAAAATAATTCAATAGTTTTAAAGGGAAGACTCTAGGAGGAACTGTGAGCCTGGTGTGAATAAGAAGCCTGTCTAAAGTGTAGTTAAGCACAGGAAACATGAATATCATCTTAACCATAACTGTTATGTCATACTCCAGTTGTGATCTTATATTCTTCAGTGTTGTCTGTGTCTCATCACTATACTGTAAATCTTGTCAATTCCCATCACAAACTTCAGCATTAGCTTCTATTACTCAGATAGTGCTTCCCAGTCTGTCCTTCTTCGTTGTAGTCCACTCCATAACTCTTTGTCCAAGACCATTGCCTGAATGTAGTGTTAATCCCCTTTCCCATGCTCATAGCACCTTAGTACCCCTTGCTGATAGATTTACATAGACTTCACTTTGAGACTATAATCTAATGATCTGATAATTTTACTGCTTGCTGCAAGCATCACCATAATTTACTCTCACTGAGAAACACCACTCCTCACTTGTTTCCTCTCTGGTCCATTTTCCATATAGGAAGTGAATTTACATTACTAAAACAGAGACTCCAGACAGGAGTGAGATAAAGTTACATGGACACTCCATAGGAATTGAATTGAACCTGCTATTTCTGAAATATTTAGGATAATTCTGATAAAATTTACAAAATGAGAGAAACAATATCTCTTTCAAATTATAATTTTTAAGTAAGCATATTTTTAAAATAATTTAGATTAAAAATTTTGACATTTCATTGAACAAATTTATGTTAATTGTCTCTAAAACATTCATGTATGAAACTAATATTTTAATCAAAACACATTTTTCATATGTAGTTTTCCTGTTGTTAGCAATAGCATCTGTAATGTACTGAAAATTAAGCAGCAGCATTTTTTTCTTTAGTCATTGAACTGAAACTCATAGAGATGTTTAAAACAATTTTTTTTTAAAAAAATTAGGTTTCATACTGATTGGGTATGAAATTTGTATGCAAAATACTAATTTGTCTGTAATAAATAATGGGAGTTATTTTGTATAACAATCTCTTCCCTTGTCTGCTAAGTACAGTTTAGCTAGTAATTATCTAACAATTAAACCAGCATGTCAAAAAGCTAAAGCGACACCTCAGCCAATTTTCAGTCATACTAATAACTGAAGAAAACATAATTTAATAGAAATTCTTTGATGACATCCTAACAATTGTAACTTGTTTTCTGAATCACATACCATTTCCCAAAAAGGAAATAAAAAAAAACTTTACATTATATCAGGAGAGAAATTTAATATCACATAATTTCTTTTTATCCCACTTGAATCATAAGTATTTCCCCTTAATTAAAAATACCAATCATTTTTATTTTTTCCTTTGATAGTCATTGTTCAGCTAAAATATGGTCCCTAACTGAACGTATGTTTTTCATTTTTGAACTTGGATATCATCCTCTCTCTGAAGAAATTCAAAATATTCTTTCCCTGATTGCCAAGTAAACTGTGCTGTATCCTTGGGATGAAGCATTCTAAGCATTCGGAGACAGTGGAGTCTAAAGTTTTCCTGTGGTTTGCTACTGTGACTTGTTTTTTTTATGCCAGTTTCCCTGTGTATAAAATGAACAATAACAGTCTGTGAGTCCCGAAGACTAATACTCATAATTACTGTATGGTCAGTACTTCAGAAGAACTTACTACCTCACTAACTAAAATGAATAGTCATTTTAAATATCTATTTTGTATGAATCTTATAATTTAGATAACACCAGGGGTTTTATATTTGGCATTAGCTTCTAGCTTTTGCAGTCCTGATACAAACTTCTAAGAAAAATAATGTAAGACTTACTCACTTCTCTGCTCAGGAAAGAATCCATCACTTTGACATA
This sequence comes from Sigmodon hispidus, assembly GCA_004025045.1. NCBI lineage: Eukaryota > Metazoa > Chordata > Mammalia > Rodentia > Cricetidae > Sigmodon > Sigmodon hispidus. The sequence continues at coordinate 64,542 of PVIH01003257.1, read as the reverse complement.
AATAAAACAACAGAGAGGCTCCTAGACATGCCAAAGCACAGAATTAGCACTTTCCCATAACACATGAATACTCTACATTTACTTTTCCTTTGAAGAATTGTCAATATAAATATGAGCCATTCTCCTCTAAGAATATTACAGGCCCCATATTCTGCTAAAGATTGTGACAGGGATGTTTATTTTGCTTCCTCATAACTTCTATTTTGCTATCATGGTGCCAGATTCAACTGCCATTTTGTTTATACGGGAAGGATTTGTACGTAGACAGAAAATTTTATTATTGAATTCCACACAACTCATTAATATATTCAGCAAAAGTTTCCAGGCTATGACCAAGACACCTGCAAGAAAAATGAATACAAATATCTCTGTGTAAATCATCTCTACTGAAATAATATATATGTGTGTGTGTATATATATTGCACATGTACATTCATGCACACAAACACATTCATATACAATTCTTATGTGTTCACAAAAAGACAATTGTGGAGATAAAACAAACTCTACACAATTTAATTAAACCAATGGTATTCATTTCTAAAATAAATAAATTAGATAATTATTCATAAAAACAGAACTAGTTCTTTTGCTTTGATTTCAGCAAGATATTTTTTAGACCAAAATTGATTATTCAGCTGCAAAATAGCAACTTAGTGAGCAACTATGCTTTCATGTGTGATTTATTCATAGGTCCTGTTATTGTTCTTGTATGTGATACTTCCCACTGAGCCAATTGCAGAAGTCTATGCTGACCACACCTTATCCAGGCTAGCCTAATTTCTGTTAATCTGTTAAATCCCATGAATCACTTACCATTATATCTAAGGGGTTCATTTTTTTCAACCCAGATAATATCCCCTAAGCACTTCAGCTTTCAGGTTAATGATGAATGGATGCAGATATCTTTTTTTTTCTTTTTTTTTTTTAAAAAAAACTTTATTTATTTATTTGCCTTGGTGTTTGCCTGGAACTGGAACTACAGACAGTTGTGAGCTGCCATGTGGGTGCTGGGAATCGAACCAGGGTCCTCTGTGAGAGCAGATGGTGCTCTTAGCCGCTGAGCCATCTCTCCAGCCCCGGATGCAGATATCTTACAGGTTTGTCTTTTCAGGCTTGAACTGTACTCATAACCTGTTGTCTTTGAAATCTACTCTCAAAGAAATTACAGGTATAACATGTGTAGAAAAGCCAAAAAGTAACTTAATATTTTATGTTTGTTTAAGCAGAAATAAGGCCACATGAAAGTAATACAAAAAATTATATCTTCAATATGTTTTTTTAAAAAATCAGAAGAGATTATTGATAATGAAATTTTCTGATAGTAATCAAATAATCAATAAAAGTTCCACTATCAAAGTGCTTTGAGCTTTTACACTCATGTATTTGTGTGGTCTCTGCTGTTAAAAGGCATTTAAGCACTTTTTCTTCATTTAAGAAAACAACTACTTTGGGAATGTAATGTTACATCTTCACTTACTTTTCAGAGAATACTACACTACATAGGAATAAGAACTAACAGAAATATAAACCCAATGTTGTATATCATAATAATTTACAGCATCAGTTCTACTTATCAGGCATAGAAGATAATACAGCATATCAACATATTGCCTGGAAAGAAACCTCAGTTGGCAGCGAACATCTGTATTGTTTCTATGAGCCTTGCAATGAATGAGCTTGAGAGGAAAGAGGTCATATTTCATATTATCCTAGGTGTTCAAATACTATGGAGTCATGGGTTAAACAACAGCACATCCAATTTAATGTGGATAAAGGTTATCCAATTTAATGTGGATAAAGGTTATATAGATTTAGAAAAAAGCAAACAAAAAGACTTTTAGCTAGTTATATAAGAACTAGTTTATAATCCTCAGAGGACTTACCATGATACAGTCACATAACCATCAGAAAAAAAGTAAAAGTCTATACTTTCATCAGTGATTCATATGTGCACATAGAGATGAAACTCATCTTGACAGATTGGTTAGATTGTTTTAAAGCCTCTAAGACTAATTATTTGACAGAAATAGGTCCTGTGAATATACAAAGCAAAAATGCCTAGATGCCTACTACAATCATTTACTCTAGTTATAATTATTCTAAAGCAAGGCCTGAATATATATATATATATATATATATATATATATATATATACATTGAGAATATTCTGTTCCTTTTAATTCAACTGTGCCCATTTATGCCATCCTTGACAGTCTATTAAATATTTTCCACCATACATATTGTTAATCTTCAGAGCAAAATTCATGTGTTTATATGATGTAATTATGTGGTAAAACTTAGAATGAAATCTGAGTTCTACAGTGCTACTGTAGAAACTTAAATATCATTAAGCCCTCTCATCTGATAGAGGACAGGGCTCACATTTCTGTCTTATTTTCATAGATATGCATGCTTTATAGAAATAATTACTGTGGTGATGATATTCAACAATGTACAGAGAAGGTTTCTCTGTATTTATATATAATATAATATTTTTAAGGTTTATTGTGTTGAATTAAAGCCTGTAGATCAGTGGTTAGTTTCCTCTTAGCTCACATTATGAAAAAAAAATATAAGAAATGAATGTCCCAGGTTTTTACACTCTAAGTTGTTTTTATTGTCCTGAAAGATGAGTGAGTAAGCTCAAAATTCAGCCTATTTGAAGCTCAAATCAAAAAGTAAAATGATGTTTTAATAAAATAAGAGTAACAAAATTTATGAAAACTATAGCTTTTAAGAGAGTTGTGAGTACACAAGGTAATGCTGCAGACAGAGAAACAGGAGGGAATCTTATTTGTCCAATGCTGCTTCTGATGTTCACAGTAAAGAAATAATATGTTTTCAGCACTACTTCCATGTATGATCTTCTGCAAACAGAATGTTAACAATTCTGGCAGTCACCGAGAATTCCATTAGAGTGCAGTATACCTTCTCTTGTTGAGCACTTATTATTTGCAAACAACTATACTAGCAGTTTTATTTTCTACATCAAACTTTAAAAGTTTACAAAACATTTATTATGGGTAGAGAAAATAGGCACATGGCAGGTCAATCATTTCTTCCTTGTAAAGCACGACACTCACACTAAGTAATGACTGTGCTTCTAGGCAGTTTGACAGCAGGATTTTTCGCTCAAAGAGACTATCCTTTTTAGAGTCTCATATAAAATGAAATATTTACAAAAGTAAGTATGCTAATCTAAGCATTTATTTACATATTATAATATTAAGACCTTTGTTTTTGACAATTTCATTTTTAAATAAATTTGCTTACATGTAAACATACACAAATGTATGCATGTAATTCAAAGACTGAATAAACTCACTAAAAACATCCTTATCATTTACATTCTCAGCTCATTCTTCTTAAGAGTTCCCTGTCTTTTCCTGATTTTTCCAAATGATAAGCAACCCAAGGTAGTAGTCATCTGCTTTCTCCCCCCTAGAAGCTCAGAAGAAGCAATTGGAGGAGAGTATAGAGCTGATCCAAGACGAGTGTGTATCAGAACATGCAGACCACTCCACAGAGGAGCCTGCTGAAGGAGGGCAAGAAGCGGATGGAGGAGAAATGACTGATGGGGTAGAGGAGGACTTCGACGAAGATGGGGGTCACGAGCTGGTAGGAATGCAATGTTTGTTGTCCGCATCTGTTGAGTGACAGCAATAGCATTTGAGCAGAGCATCCATTCTAAACTATGGATGAAATTATTTGGGGCTTCTTTATCTTGTCTGAATACATTCAAGGGAATGTCAGTATAGTGCTTTGCACATAGCAAGTGCTCAATATATATATATATATATAAATAATTTTTTTTACTTATTTAAACTAGGAGAGTAAAAATGAATGTACGATATAAGTGCTGTATACAATTCTAGGTAAACAAAGTGGAAAATGAAAGACTTTTTGCCTCACATTCTCTATCATGAAAGAAAATTTGTATTTGTATAATTCAGTGGGTGGGTGGACATAATATGCTGGTGATAAAAGCCATATTTTAAAAGACAAATGGAACCTTCTTTTAAAACGTGTTTTTACAATTATTTACTTTTTTACTTAGCCAAGTACTTTGTTTATGCATGCATACGCATGCTTTAACACATGTGTCCAGATCAGAGAACAACTTGAGGTAGTCAGTTCTCCCTTTCCACCATGTAGAGCTCTGGGAAGACTCAGGTTGTCGGTTGTTACAGCAAGCACACTTACCTCCTGAGCCATCTCATTGGCCCCTTACTTCAAAAGTTTTACTCATTGACAGAAATCATGAACACCAGCTGAGTGGCCAGCCATCATCTCCACAACCGGCCTGCCATGGTAACCCATTAGTATGTTGTCATCTCATCATTTCCAGCATCAGTAACACTTGATAATTGATTGGTATTGTATAGGAATTTAGCTAAGGATTGATTCCCAAATGTTTTCTTTTCTCTATTTGAAATTAGTGAACATTTTTCTGAAACCATAACCTTTCAGATTAAGTAGATGATTCTGTAATTTATTGGATAGTTTTAAAACATAAACATTAGAATTGATGTATTATCCCATAAATAAGGTAGTTTATTTACAAAATATTGTCCTTACAAACTTCCTCTTCAGAAAATGGAATTAGACAAGTAGTGGTATGATTTAATAACAAGATTTAAGCTGGGTGTGGTGGTACATGCCTTTAATCCCAGCACTCTGAAGACAGACTGATCTCCTGATTTATACTAGGTCAGTCAGGGCTACACAGAGAATCCCTGTCTCTAAAAACCTAACAAAAAGACTTAAAACCATGTAAAAGTTCTACTGAACCATTCCTTTGTAGAAAGTTGAAGTCTACTAAGAAGTTCATGGAATATCTGTTTGCTATGAAAATGGAATCATGGTTAGAGATGATATTGGCAGTTCCAGGCCCGCTGACATAAATTAACAAAATTTGGTAATATAAATTAATGACTTGCATGCTTTTTTTCTTGACCCTGACTCATTCCTTACTGGTAGGTTCAATCTTTTCAGTATTTAGGTTCTGGATCAATGAGCCAGAAAAGTAACTTTGTAGTATCAGAATGTCACCCAACTGTATATTTACTTTATTGTAAATAATGGTGAACAGTGATCAATAAATAGTTTTATATTCCTTTTAAAAAAAAAGAAATTAGTACACTGTTCACTTTTAAGCTTCCTTTCCTTGACTACTATCATAGACACTTGGTAAAAACATACTGATATTTTATCAGCCATGAAATTGAACATTATATTTCAAGAAATGTAATTAATATAGGTGGAAAAGGGTGAATATGTGTTTAAACAGTGTTTGGGAATGTGTTGTATACATGAATAACTCTCAATTGTATCTATAGATTTTTTTATATACATACATTTACAAAATGTATAAGTAACAGGTTCTTCCAGGTCATGTTATATTTATATTTATTTTAAAACCTGTTATTGCATAAGTAATATCATTATGGCTATTGCTATTGCAATTTGATAAGGAGGTAAAATTATGAGACAATTCATTAAATTGTACTATATCTGAATTCTACATTGATTTTTAACACTCAGCTTCATTTAAATGGCATGTCACATTCATTTAAACTTTTTAAATATAAGCCTTTAACAATTACCATGTTTCTTTCTAATTTCACTTCAGACTGAAGTTTTAAAAATGTGAAGCCCATCCACTGTTTTAGAATTGCAATGGATGGTATTGATCAGAGACAAAAAGGAAAGATAAAGGTTCCCCAGTGCCTTTATAAGTAGAATCCTAACTCAATAGCATGACATCCATGACCCCTCTCATCTGATATCTCTTTCAGCATCCCTTTGATGAGTCTGCCAGGAAGATTTCAAGTTTCCATTCCCCATGGTTAACTCTCTTCATTTGTTTCTCAGCAGGATTACACATGACTAACTACTTCCTTCTCCGAGACACCCTTATTTACCAGTGTTCACTTTTAGTTTCTTTATGCCTCTTCCTTCAAGTGTGGCAATAAGCCAGGACTATTTCTATCACTTTTCTAAGTTGAACTCATAGAATATCAGACCTCTCAGCATTTTCTGCAGACTAAAGATCCCTAAATCTACATCTATATTTGTAGTTGCTTAATATGACACTTCACTATTCACCTGGCTGGCACCATGCTGCTATCCAAGAAGCATCTGGGATGATGTGGCTAGAGTACTCTTGTTTGTTTCCATACTGTCTTTCCAAGGCTTCCTCATTCTGTAAACACTGTCACCCATATTCACAGCTATGACAGTGAAAAGGATGAGCTTATTTTCTCCTCTTTTGTGACTTACTAATTCTGCTTCCAAGTTGCACCTCAACCTGAGTTTCATACACATCCACCACAAATACTTTGAACCAATCCCCCTTTCTCTTCAGATTTTTAATCAGGCTATTTTTCCTCTCCCATGAAATCTATTTCAGCACTTTTCCTTGTTCAATCTAATCTATATAGAGATAAAAATACTCATTTACTGCATTTTAGATAACAGCATGCTCTCATTTAAAATTCTGTAATGCTTTCATTACATTTAGAACCCAAATACCTAAATCCGTTAACAAAATGTGTAGGACTGTGGTATAAAAGATATAAGAAGAAATTTACAAAAAAGAAAGTTAGAAACCATAAATCTAGATAACCATCTCAGTCACCAGCACTTGCCTCTGATAAGCGTCTTCCACCACAACTGAGTACAGGTATCTGAGTACAGGTGTCTGACACTTTGGCTTCTGTGTCAAAGGGCACCAAACATGAGGAGGTAAAAGGAATAGATTAGATTACAGATTTAATCTAATTTAATCACTAATCTGAAAAATGTATAAAGACTTACAGTATCCAGAGCAAGACCAACCAATAATAGAGTAGTACCTTATAAATACCCTGGATAATTTGTTAAAAGCAAACTTCCATATCCCATTAGGAGCGTTCTGGTTACACAGGCTTTAGGAAGTCCAGAAACTAATAAACAAAGGAAAATGAGAACAACTGCAAAAAGAATGACTGGCTAGAAGGACTGTGCAATTGAACCTGACGAGGAAGGAAAGAAACAAAGGAGAGGGCTGAAGAGGAAACTATGAGGCTAACCTGAGTCCCGCCAAACAAGCCCAAGTCAAGAGTCAGCTACCAGGACTGGCCACTATCCCCAGATGATGCAAACAGCATGAAAAGATGTTATTACAATCAAAATGACTCTGTAAGAAAGCTAGGCACTCAGCCCATCCTGGATAAGGAAGGAGTTTATATAGAAGGAGAGCTGGGGGAGGGAGGCCCTAAGGACTGTGTGACTAAGGAGCCCTTGCCAGGCTGTGTGCTATTGATTCTTATTTCTGATCTAGTTCCACAGAATAGTTCCAGAGATGCCATTGTCACAGGAAGGTACAGTCTGATGGGACAGAGCCTGATCACACATTCATATGAATAAAGTCAAGCCTTGGTGATTTTATTATGATCCACTCACACAAAAACTGCCTGATCAGAGACATTGTGCCTAAAAGCACTGAAATTTTTGCACTGATTCTTTGCTTTGTAATTGGAAGCTTGGGGAGCTAAAGAATTAAGTCTTAATTATGTTTTGTACTTTACTTTGGCCTGGGATTTGGAATATAATGAATGTGGATTATTTTAATGTTGGGTTCTTCCTACAGAAATAGAAACCATAGAATTTGGGAAATAGAAGCATAAAATTTCTATTTTGCCATAACAGAGGGCATTATAGATGTGCAGATAGATGACACCATGAAGCAGTTTAGCAGGTAACAGAAGTCAAAGACAGTCTCCTTTCTAAATGCCCAGATAGTTACTCAAATAGAAGCACAATTCCTTTCAATACAATGAACAGGAAAGCAAGGATCCAATGAAAACCAACTAAGGTCCAGCACAATGACCTAGTAGGATGGGTGATGGGTCCTGTGTGAAAGAAGAAGCTAAGGACAAGTACACTGGCTACCAAGTAACGTCTATTAAATATTCACTGAATGAAATCAATTTCTGTGTGTCAATCTAATCATATAGCTTTAGAACCCTACTGAGCTTGAACATAGTACTGTCAAAAAGTACAAAAATAAATGCAATGATTGCTTCAAGTATGGAATTATATGTCTAAGAAAATGTCTTCTTGTCTCAAATAGTTTACTGTCTTAAAGACATGGCAGATTCCTTTCATGTCTTTATTTTTTTTTTCCTTTCATGTCTTTATAAAGCCGACTCGGTCTTTATTATTGAGAAATCATCCAAAACTAAAAATCTATGGTGCTATAGTACTCTATGTCAATTTATTTATTAGAACATTAAAAGCAAATTAGAATTCATTTAAACTCCATATCACTATGCTATAACCACACTTTCAAAAGGCCACTCTGCTTTTTTATAAATGTACCTGCCTACTAGGAGACATTTACAAGATTTCATTAAATGAATAGCACTGAGCTTGTGCTGTAAGAATAAAGAATAAAAATATTAATTCTTACAAGCATACAAATTTGGCTGATTGTTAAAGTCACAGGCTAAAAGTATAAGAAAGAGTGAAAAATGATGAGAGCAATATAAGAATGAGCTCTTAGGAGAAGAAGAGTGCACACTGAACATTGTCCTGGTAGAAGCAGCTTGGAGCTTTCTTTACCTTGAAAGGTGCCAAATTAAAAAGACAAAAGCACATCTGTCAAAGAAAAATATTCTGATCGCCCTTTATTGTCCTCATATAACTTTTTTTAAAAGATCCCTCTTTAAAACTGGGATTCTTTAGAAGGCTTTGGAGAGCTCTGCCTGCACAGCTGTGATGATCTGGATTCAGACGCTCACAAGCCATGTAAACACCAAGCATGATTGTGTACATCTGAAACACCAGTGTCTGAGGCAGTGACGCAATTGCCAGGACCTTACTGGCCGTCAGTCTTGCTCTAGCCTCAGGAAAATACTCTTTCTGAAAAGAATAAGACAGAGGATGTTAATGAAAAACATTGAAAATCCCCTTGTGAACTTTGCACGTGGAAGAGCATATTCTCACACACATCTGCATATACCACACATACACACACACAAAGAATAAATGTGGATTATATATTTTAATGTGACCTGACTGACAAACTCACACCTAGGAAGTTTTTTTTTCAAGTGTTCCCATTTTCTTTTCTTTTTTCCACCAAACTTAAACATTTTTTAAAATAGAAATTAATAGAATCACAAGTAGCTAGAAAAGCACTTAGCCTTCTGCTAATTCACAAAGACATACTCTGCCCAAGGGCAACATTTTCTGGTCACTTTAATATCTAGAGATTGCTAACTGTGCCAATTGAGTTCATATAGGGAAGCAGTCCAGGAAACAGTACTTGCATCAGACTCAGGTTGAAACTGAAGAGCCACATCCTCAATGAATGCCCTAGAGACAAGCAAAGCATTCGAGTGGATTAAGGAGAATTTGAGTTCCTTTGAATTCTCTATGCAACAGCTTTTGCCTTTGGTGAGTACAAGCACCTAATCGGGCAATTCTGGTAAGAATCACAGAATTACCTAGCTGGGTTGTGTGACAGTTAGGCATGCAAGCTGAGTACTATATTGTAATTCCTCATTTAGGATTCAACAAAATATTCAACTAAGCAGTAAGCCACCTGAGTCTTTCAGCGATTGAATTTCTATAAATGTTGGCAAAGGTCTGACCACAATCTAATCCTGCAGTTGAAGGCAACTCAAAGTAAGCATTGTGGTAAAATCACTGAAAACTGAAATGCACAAAGCATTCTGTTCAATATTATTGGCCTTTTTTATTTGCAAGCCAGAAGTTATCTACTTTTTGAAACTTCTTTTTTTTCTTTTCCCCATGAAAACTTTCACACGAACATTCTCCTTGCTTCTATTTCTTTTGTTATCATTTGAATTAAAATGCTAGCTAGAGGAAAATGAAGTTATTAGAATTATAAATCACAAGGAAGTAAGACAGTTGTTCTGTAATCTGTGTAATTTAGACACATTTCTAGTTCAGTTTGACATCCAGAGACTCTTACCTGTCAGTCTACCCCAGGCTATAGTTCCTGTTCTCCTTAGATTAGAGACTATGGAATAAGGGAAGTCATCACACAGCATGAATAGTGTCACAATAAGAAACTGAAATGCATATGCCCTGCCAGCCAGTTAACTATGCCTTCATTACAGAAATGAGATGTACCTGGGCTTTTGATGACAGACTTGGGCTGTGTTGGGTAAAAGAGAACAGGTATGGAATATTACTGTTTAGTGTTATTGTCTTAATGTCACTGATATGTGTTTGGGTGTCAAATTGACAAAGGAAGGACTCATGAGGGTTAAATTTGCTTGTCAACTTGGTTGTATTAATAAATACTTAAAGTACTTAGAAGGTAGTTTGGCCCCTGGAATCCATACAGGACAGATCATCACAAAAGGAGATTCATTACCCCAGAGATGAGGCTGCAAAGGAGGCAACATGAGCTAGAGAGGGGGTTTCCACGGGAACGGGATCTTAAGGGCCAAAAAAGGGGAATCTGTGCTAAGATGGATGGGTAAGTCCTGACTGGACATATTAGTCCAATAACAAATTCAAATGGTTGAACCTTGGTGTTTTGAATTAATACTAAGTCAGTGTCCAAGTAAGAGAATACTAAACCTTGGTGGCTCGCAAGAACGCAATCTAACAATTTTGAGCAAGGATATAGAATAGGGGAAAGGCAAGGCCTGCCAGAGTCATGTTTGCCATGCCTGGGCGACTAAGTTCCCTTCATTCCCACCCTTTTGTTTTATTAATGGTCCATGGGGGTTGGGTAGGTGGATAGTTTGTTGATTGCTGCTGACACTGGGGCATTGTTGTCAGGGGACCAAAGAAATCTCGGGTGCTGAACAAGGTCAGGAAGACCAGACAACCTGTAGGTTCTGTGGGACAACCTGAGGCTAGGGAAATGTAGTCTGTAATCAGACTGAGGGAACAGCAAGGGCTACAGTTGATGGAGCAGTTCGTAGTAGGTTTGAAGTCACTGGGACAGATAGACTAAAGATAAAGTCAAGGGTTTTGTGGAGGGGGAACTCTATCTTGTATGTTCATTTGAGACTTTTAGGTTCATAGTCTTGGTAGTTGGGAAGAGGACCAAGACCAGTGAAAGTCGGAGATATCCCACACTTAGGAATGAAAGGCAGGAAAGCCTCGGCTGTAAGTTTGCAGGAGTGTGGAAACTTACTTGGAATGTGTCTGAGAGTTCTTGAGAGGATTCGACGTAACTTAGATTGAATATGTAAGGTTAACTGGGAAATATCTGTCATCTGAAAGTAGGATCTGGTTATGTTGGGGAGAATGTAATTCGAAATGCTTTCTTATATCAAAACTGTTTTGTTCTGGGGTGTCCCGGTGGGTTCTGAAATTGAAATATTTTAGGAAAATGGAAGGATTGGGGTGTCGCGGGAAATCAAAAGCTATCCAAGTAAACTCTAATGACATCAAGGAACCAGAGCCGGGCAGGACTAAAAAAAGCCCAAGACAAGAGAGAGCCCAGCTCTTTTAGACCTATAGCGTGGTTCGAAAAGACTGCTCAGTGACACTCTCCTGCACGCTGCTTCTCCCTTTCCCCCTCTAAATACCCTTTATACCATAAGTGTCTTTAAAATAATAAACATTACCCAAATATATAAATATAGGCGAGATATCAGGGAGGCTTTTGACATGAGGGCTATCGCTGGCAGAAGGGATTGCAGGAGATGGAGGGCATCTAAAGGAAGCTCAAAGAAGGAAGTGGGAGACAATGACGTAGGTGTCTGAAGTTTAGGGGGGAAAGGGAGTTTATTGGATGAGACTTTGACCTAAGTGAAGGTTTGCGGCCCCCCCCCCGTGTGTGTATATGTGTGTGTGTAAGAGAGAGACAGAGACAGAGAGACAGAGACAGAAAGAGAGAGACAGGAGATTGATTATTAAGAGTGTATGATTTGTTTAGAGTGTTTGATGCATGAGGACATCAGAACTGTTAAAGAATTTAAGGGAGGCAGTTCATAGTGGATGTTTGTCAATCATTCGAGCAGAGAAAAGGAAGCCTGAGAAGAGAGATGAGAGTCATTTTGTTAGGGACTGGTTGGCAGTGAGGAACGGGCTCTTAAAGTGAGCAGGAGCTGGAGGGTGAGGATGAATACACGAAGCAGGGTTAGGAGAGAGCTGAGTAGAAGACAGGTTAGAGGTATGGAGCAGGGTAGTCTGCAGGAAAGTGGGATGAATTGTTAGGGATGAAAGGGCAGCTTGAAAGACTGTCATGTCAACGTGACTATCGTCTTTATTGAGAACGGAGTGGTCAGTTTGGTGCGATCCTCTGACAGGAAGGAACTATGATGCAAAAAAAAAAAAAATGAGTAGGCGGAAGTAGCTAGAAGACTCTTCTGTTTATCAGAGGGATGGGGAGGAAGTTTTTGAGAGTTTTTGGTCAGGAGTATACATGACGTGGGGAATGTTGAGGCAAATCAATAAGCATGGAAGGGTTGAGGAGAGGACAGGTAAAGAATGTGAGTATTGTGTTTTTGATAAAAGTCTGGAGGAATAGAATACTAGGCAGTGGAAGGGATTGGTGTCATTTGTAGGTTATGAGTCAAGGGAGAGTGTAGTGAGAATAGGTTGTGAGAGGGGATTCCAGAGTTCTTTTGTTAGATTTCTAGGCAAGCAGAGGAAAGAGTGTGTAGACAAGGAGGTCAACCACAGACAATGTTGTCCAGCTCTTTAAAGAGGTAGGGGACAGGAATATAGGTTGGTTTAGGAAGTCTTTATGTTTTTCTGCAAGAGTAAAGACAGAGGTCTGAATAAAGATGAGAGGCAGAGGACTGGGGCAAAAGGGAGAATATTTTAAGTTTAAAGATTTGTTTGTGGATAGGAGGAAGGAGATCATGATGAGGTCTAGAAGTGGCTTAGTATAAGGAATCTGTCAGAAGTGAGTATTTAAGTATTCATGACCAGAGGAAGTTGTTCACAAAGGTAGAGATAAAGAGGGGAGATGGGGCAAGGTGGTCTAAAGTGAGGTGGGTTTTTTTTAATTTATTTATGTGCATTGGTATGAAGATGTCAGATCTCTGGAACAGGAGTTACAGACAGTTGGGAGCTGCCATGTGGGTGCTGGGAATTAAACCCAGGTCCTGTGGGAGAGCAGCCAGTGCTCCTAACCCCTGAGCCATCTCTCCAGCCCCTAAAGTGAGGTGTTTATGTGTTGGTGTGAGAGAGAATCCATGACAGATGACTTGGGGAGAGAAATAGTTGAGCTTTGGAAGGTGAGATCGGGTAACTCTTAGAGCTGGGGAAGCTGAGGAGTAAGACAGTGTCAGATTCACTCTCAGAGAAGGAAATATTGCAGAGAAGGAAGCTTACATGGTGAAGCAGGTAGATTGGGGAAAACGGGCCAGGTTCTTAGCGAGAGCTTGCTCAAAAAGGTAAGGATTATCTCTAAACCCTTGGAGGACAATAGTCCAAGATAGTTGTCAGGACTGTTGAGTGTCACGGTCCATCTATGTGAAGGGAAAAGGTACTGGGAATGGATATCCAGGGATTTGAGAAGAAAGCATCCTTAAGGTTTAGGACAAAAAGTGAGTGGTGTTGTCATGAATAATAGCAAGGATACAATAAGGGTTAGAGACTATAGCTGGAGAAGAAAAACAGCAGCATTAACAGAGTATCCTGGACCAAGTGAACAGTTTCATTATTATAGGGAGAAGAGGTAAGGCAGAGAAAGGATGGTTTGGAGGCCAAAGTAGAGTCTTGTTAAGATTTGGGGTATTGGTATTTAGAGATGTAGGCAGGAGGGTCTTTAAGTGTAATAGAGGAGTTTGTGATAGGCAGTGAGAGAGGGGATTCTACAGTAGGACTGACTAACGGTCTAGACAGAGGACAACAGAACAACAGAAGTTAGGGACTCTGGAGGGTGGAGTTATACAGACAGCGGTTAGAGGAAGGAAGGGGGGTAGAGGAAGGTGTCTCTGCAGCAGCTGTCGTCAGGATAGAAAGCCTAACTAATGTCTGTTTGCAAAGAATATCTTTGTTAGTAGGGGTATAGGGAATGAGAGTAAGAGAAAGAAAGATTGGAAATGGCTGTGAAGGAGAAAGTTAAGAGTGGGCTATTGAGGGGTAGAGTCAAAGTTTGTGTAAGGTGTCAGGGGACTGAGAAAAATTTACAGACTTGTCTTGAACTCTTTCTTGGATTTAAATACCTTAAATTACTTTCTCAGACTGGAAGTCACTTTCTCAAACCCTCACAACTTACCTAAGCTTTCATATTTTCATATCTTTTTATACTTAAAGCTACTCTCTTCCTTAGGCCTGCATAACTTGCATCATTTATTTTTCATCAACCTACATAAGTTACTTGTCTGTCTAGTATAACCTTTAAAACCAACTCTCTCTTATTGTGACGCCTCTCAGTAAGGTAAACTAGGATATATTTGAATAGGAAGTTTAATTTCAATGCTTTTTTAATCAATTAACAAGGCAGAGTTTGGACAGTTGTTCAAGGTTTATGCAGTTCATTGGGTGCAGACACAGTTGGTCTTCTGCTATGAGACAAGGGCAGGATTTACTCTTTAGCTGTCACATACAGCAGCAGGTGTTCAGGACAGGTGGAGACACAGGACATCTAGGAGATGGGAGAGAGAAAAAGGGTATAGCTCCTTCCTTGCTTACAGAATTATAAAGATTGTCTCTTTTTTGGTGGGAAAGTATAAGGGTTATTTTTGAGTGTTAGGATGCATCAGTAATTTTTGGTATATATTGAAGTTTTCAGTTGGGATGCAGGAGGCAGATTTCCTTTGCTAGTGATGGCGCTGAGCCAGCATTGACAGCCAAGGACATCTCCAAGCTTTGACTGTCTCTACTGAGAATTCTGGTAGGGAAGAGTTTTCATCTAAATTTTATCACCAAGGCGGGGGTGGGGGGGAATACACTGGCCCAAGGAGGACTCTGCAACTTGTCTAGAAAGGATGTTGAGACAGTTAGGAATGGAAAACAGATTCTGGTTGAGTAGCCACCAAAAGGAAAAGGAAAATTGCCAACCAGTTGCACTGAATGTAATGTGCCTAGGATCCAAAGAAATCCACCATGGCAACTGGAGGCCATGATGGGGTGCATTCTCCCCACAAGACGGAGCAAAGGTGCTGAACATTCAACAGTTATTCTTTGATGTCTTAGGGCATGTTGAGAATGGGTAATAAGGGAATTATGTGAAGTGAATGGACTTTGGCTGTCCAGAAAGTTAAGATTTGGGTTGGGGGTTCCTGTAAACCATTTTTAGTCATTATTTGAGTCATGACACCAAAGAAAGGTATTTTAACCCCTGGAACCAGTACAGAACATACCAAGACACCAAATTCTCAGTATAACTGAGATTTATTGATCCAGAAGAGCTACAAATGCATCAGAAGTTGGGGCTAAAGTAATTGAAAGCCAGCAAGAGAGATAAAGAACAAGAGAAGGTATAGCCAGACTTTCTTTACTAGCCATTCATCTATTTATCACTTAGAAGATGCCCTCACATAGACACATCTTCGCAGTGTATAAGTGGATTATTCCACAACAGGAGGGTATTTCTGCATGAATGGGTTTCAGGGAGTAAGCATTGGTAAATCCTGATTGAACATATTATCCAAATAATGAATTTTGATTGTTTAACTTTGATGTTTTGTCTCATGAATGAGTCAGTGTCCGAACAAGGATAAAGACTTTGGTGGCGAGCTTTGGAAATGTAATCTAACAGGTTTTAGCAAGGAAGAGAGAATAGGGGAAGGGCAAGGCCTGCCAGATCTAGGTTTGGTGTGTTTTTGCCTATGAAAGTCCCTTCAGTCCTGATAAAACACACCTTTGTGTCCTTGTGTGAAGTGGTTTCCATGGAGGGGAAATTAGCAGCACCAGTCAATGGGATGGAATCTAAAACTAAGACTAAATACTGAGCAATGGAGAGATCAGGGAAATGGTTCAATGGATAAAGTACTGGCTATACAAGCATGACCCTGGGCTCAAATTCCCAGAGTCCATGTAAAAGCAAAACATGTTGGTATGCTCCTGTAACCCCGTACTGAGGAGCTGAGACAGGTTATAGCCCCACTGGCCAGCCTCCATAGGCAAGCCTGTAATCTTCTGGCTCACTGAGAGACTTTGTCACAAAATAAATAAATGAATAAACAAACAAATGAAAACATGGAAAGCAATAGAGGAAGACATTCAAAGTCAACTTCTGTCACTATGTAAGCATGCAAAGGGTGTGCACAGCACTGCACTAAATCTTCTTTCTCATCCACCCTGATGGGAACAAGCAGCATGCTTTTCTTGCAATTTGATTGTACCATCAAATTGTGATCAAAGTAAACTCCTAATCTCATGACCTCTTTCTTTAACAGAATAACCAAAAAGTACTAGAGGAGTGATATCTCACTTCTGGTTTTCACACTGGAATCTCTCTCCAGGAGTTCAACTGTTCCATAAGAAAGGCTGATCATCAGAAATTCCAGCTTTCCTCTTTTGGATTCTCACATACTTTGAATAGTTACAATTCATCTAAAGAACTTTGTAAAGCCCATTAGGCAAATTTCTCTCCTAGCATTAGGTGACATAATTCATAACAAAAACCTCTGTCTGTGGGGTATGGCAAAGCAAGTTCAGACTCTCAGGACGCTGTAGAAAGCTGCCTTTCTGAAACTAAAAGGCCTCACTGCTTTTGTCTGTAAAACAGAGTTGACAATTTCTTGTCTGGTAAAGGGTTTCTTGACGAGGAAAAAAGAATGTCTTAAGATGCTGTCTCAAAGTCATTCAACTAGAAATTAGCTGAGGCTTTGTAGTAGGAATATGTGTCTTTTGTACATTTTCATTTTATTATCTTTCTTCACTTCCTTTAATTTTGGGAACCCAAATTTTACCAAGACAGACCATGCTTGGTATAGAAACATTGGTCAATAAAAACACAGAGTCTTTGTCATCCTTTACACGGCCAGAGCACATTCCTTTTTCTCAGAGTCTCTCCTAGACATGTTTGGTGATTGAGACGTGACTCAGCCAGGATATAATATGATTAAAATTTCTCTTATTTAAATTTCTTTTATCTTGCTACTACCTGTCTTTTCTCTTGATAATGCAAGCTTGAAATTACCAGCTTTCCATGGAAGATGTTGCTCTCGGTTAATATGGTCTCTCCTCATCTCCAAAGGTATAGCATCCAAAGGGGCCAAATTTGTCAGGCCCATTTCAGACTTGCTGCATCAGAGAAGCTATACCACAGTCGGTGTTAAACCTAGGAGAGTTATGACCCTCCCCAAATCTATGTTGAATACGTATTCAGGCCCTACGTTCAATGTCCAAATCATGAATGTAACAATCAAGAAATGTAAAATGACCTATTGCCCCAGTCTCCAGAAATTCTTCTCTACAGATTGTTATCTAAAATACTGTTACTTGGGTTTGTAAAGCTGAAGGCAGGCCACATGGATCCACTTAAACTCCATTAATAACATCCTTTCTCAAAGTAAAAGCAAGTTCTTTCTGACATTCACAGGGGCATGTATGACTCAAAGCAGTCATCTCCCTGGCTGGCTCTTGTACTCCCCCCCCCACAACCCCTACCCCTGCGACACACACACCACATCAGCCACATGACCTCCAGGTATGCCCGACTTAACTCCTGCCCCACATTCTTGCCATGCAGCCCCTTAGAATGTGGGGAGCAGGAACAAAGGCAAAGAAGGAAGGGCCTAAATGCTGTGCAATTTTCAAGTGAGTATATTAGGAACTGCTTGTATGGACTAGAAGATTAGAATTCGCCATTGCTTTGATGGTTTTGGCAAATGTTTCTGGAGTGGTAGAGGCATAGGGTCTTCAGAGGCAGCAATTAAAAGCATACTTCATAGTTAAACTTGTATTTCAGAAAAATAATGAATAAATTTATGATAGAATCATGTTTTATGTATCACATGAAATATGCTTGTACCATAATTTTTTCTTATTGATAACAGACTCAAATTCAGCTGACTTTCTCTACTCTATTTAATAATCTACATAAAGAAAAGATTGCACTGTATCTTTGAACATATTATATAACTTCTTTTAGCCTTGATGCTCTCATCATGAATTTGGAACAAAAAAGTTATGTGTGTATATGTCTGACTGTATATTTGTTAGCCTGTGTGTATGTGTGTGTGTGTGTTTATCTATATCTCTTTGTGTGAGAGAGAAGACAAGACAGTGAAATAGCAATGAGTGAATCAGAGAGAGAGATGGAGGGAGGGAGGGAGAGAGGGAGGGAGGGAGGGAGATTAACGCTGGAGATCAGACTCAGATACTCTTGCACACTAGGTTAAACTCTTATTTTGCTTGGATTAGTTATATATTATTTATATAGTTAAGGAAGCTCAAAGGTCCAAGGTCATGGGGCCAACATTTGTATAATTATTAAAACTCTTTTATCAGATTCACAGCACAGAACAACTCTTTTCTATAGAGACAATATTCCAGTATGGTTTTACCCTTATAAGTTTATGTGACCCTTATTTCCTCCCATCCTGCCACCTCAAAATACCATTAGTATGAGAATTTAGAAACGAATTGAACTTCTAATAGTCTATTTTTGCAAGTGAAGCTGTCCATAAAGCATTACTGTTTCCAGAAACTCTAATTCCTTGAAGGGCTTTGTATCTTTGAAAAACTTTAGACTATTAAACTTTTAAAACTAACTACTTTTTATTACACAAAAATGTAATCCTAAAACACATATAATATTCTGAGATGTATTTTCATTTTGTCTTATTAATTTCCTTTTATTTAATCGTTGCCAACTCATTCAGTTCAAAAGAACTTTAGTCCTCTCCTCATGGCATTGTCTTTTAGGCAATATTAACCAGAGTCAGTGATGATTTATAATTTTCAATTTTAATTTTGCTACAGATTTGTTCTCTGACCATGTGATTTAACAATAAATTGCATAAGCTCATCAACTTCTTTTATAATCTCTGGACATGCAAAAAAATTTTTGGATATCACATTTTCTTTAGCCACCCAATCATTTATTCATTGAAATAAGAGCTGCAAAGGGCCAGAGAGAAGCTCAGCCCTTAATGTGATTTCATCCTCTTCAGAAAACTCAGGTTAAATTTCCAGCACTCATGTGCCAACTGATAACCACCTGTAACTACAATTCTGGGAAATCCAGTGCCCTTTCCTGGCATCCACAGGAACCAGACATAGACATAAGGAATAGGCATACATTTAGAAAAAAGCACCCATATGCATAAAATAATTTTTAAAAGGTAATAACAATTGTAAAAGTCTTTTAAAAACAAAATACTGAAAAATTATTAATAGGCCAGGTATTTCCAGTTGCTAAAGAGTTAAAAAAAAATAAGACAACACAGTTTCAGGTTCTATGGAATTCTCACTGGATTGAAGATCAGAGAATTCTGCGGCCATGGCTTCAGTCAGACTGTAACAGAACAGCGCATTAGGATAATTTACCCTGTGAGTTGTATAGCAAAGCATGTGCGATGAGATGCCAGAAGACAGCTTGAGCAAAGTTTCTAAGTTTTCTTTTCTTATAAAGTAAAATATTTGAGACTGGCTTACAGTTTCAGAGATTTAGTACATTATCATCATGAAGGGTACCATGATGCATGGTGGCATGCAGGGAGACGTGCTGTAGAAGGCATTGAGAGTTTTCCATCTTGATCTATAGGCAGCATTGTGAATCTTTATGTCACACTGGGCATAGCTTGGGCATATAAGACTTCTAAGCATTCCTTCACATTGACATACTTCCTCAAACAAGACCACACCTACACCAACAAGGCTGCCCCTCATAATGGTACCATTCTCCATGTACTAATCAATCAAACACACAACTCTATGGGGGCAATAAATAAGCATATGAAAATTTGCCTACAATCGTCAATCTTCTAGAACATACCAAATAAAAACAATCTCAGGTAACAGTGCATCTCCCTTTCTAAGACTGGCCTGAATCAGCTGATGCTATATGATGCCAGGATGAATATGAATAGTAGAACTCTACCTTTACATTAAACAAGCAAGTAAACAAAGTGAGTAAGGGGAGGGTTTGACTTTCTTAGAATGTGCTTAGCCTGGTGAGAATCCATCACTTCATTACTCAACTCTAACCCCCTCCCTTGAAAGGTGAAAAAGCTCCTTGATGTTCTCAATGAAGACAAAAGTCACAGTCATACCCCACAAGCTCTTCATTAGGATACCTGCTTTAGTGAGGTCAACACTTCTAAACAGGAAATCAATCTAGGGCTGAGTCCTTCTTCTCTCCACTCTGTGTACAGAGCTCACTACCCCATGAGTGTATGGGATGCAGGATAAAAAAAAAATACTGGATTCTAGGTGTCCTTTGACACACTGGATCATATATCCATTCATTACATATGCTATTCCTTCTCACTTAAATAACCCTAGTCTATTTTATCTGTCTGGAATAGGTATCATCTCTTTAAAACCATCCTGGCACATAAAGAATCACCTGTTCAATGAATATGAATATGTCAATGACTGAGAGCACAATTATTGATTTTATTCCTTTCCTTATGCTCTGCACATAAATCACACTTAACTTGCTACACAAAAAAATAAAGATTTCTCTTCTCTCAGCTTCACCAATTTGCAAATCTCTGGGGGTTTATTTCATTTTTAGTTTTTCCTTAGTGCAATACTTAACATACATTACTGTTAATAAACATTTGCTAAGAGAGAAATAAAAAGAAACTGTCCTCCATCACCCACATACTATTATGATCATTTGTAAGCATATTTTACTGTCTGTTGTGATTGGATTATGTTCTGACTACTACTCTATATGCATTGCCTCTGGGACTTAGAGAATAATTACATAAGCATAGAAGCAAACAGCATTCCCAAGGACAATCAGACAACAGACAATCTTCTTGAAGGCATTGTAAGGAGAAGCATGGGGTTTAACTCCAACTCCTGGAAGGTAGCCTTGACTCTGCAGGGCTCCTTTACACTGCAGCTTTAGAATCTCTTCCCCTGAGTGATCAAAATGCAAATCAGAAGTAATCTGCATTTTAACTAAGCAAGTCAGTAAAAGCAAACCTGCTAACTCCTGATTCTTAAAGAAAAAATGGACATAAAACATAAACAAGTGAAAGACTACAAATGTATATGAAAATACATCTCAGAAAGTTCAAACTAAACTGGACCCAGGTGAATAAAGGAGAATTTGATATGTACTGCAGATAAAAGAAC
Organism: Sigmodon hispidus; assembly: GCA_004025045.1. Classification (NCBI taxonomy): domain Eukaryota; kingdom Metazoa; phylum Chordata; class Mammalia; order Rodentia; family Cricetidae; genus Sigmodon; species Sigmodon hispidus. The sequence goes on along the minus strand of PVIH01003257.1, from coordinate 43,341 downwards.
AGTAGATTTAATTTTTAAAGATATACTTTAGGACTAACGCCACCTGAAATATGGTAGATGAGACATTTTCTTTAAATTTTCTAATTTTAATTTTAATTTTGTTTTCAGAGCAGAAGGGCTTTGTTTTACCCTGATCTTTGGTTCTGAGTTACCCAAGCAATATCTGGTTTGGGTTCCTTCCTGTGGAGTAGCTCTTAGGTCAAATCGGACTTTAGAAGGTACTCCCACAAGTTCTGTGCCACCACTGCCCTAGCATATTGTGCAGGCAGAACAGATTTTAGGTCAAAGGTTTTGTAGCCACCTGTGTGTCCACATATCTTTTCGGTAGCCTGCAGAGTATAACCCTGCACTGAAGAGGCAGAAAGTAGGGTGAAGGCTCCATGTAGGTATCAGATCAACTGCTTAATGAGTAGAGTCGTGTGGCTGTTATACTCCACAATGCAGTCCTTGCTATCAGTTTGCAAATAGTGGATATTTGTGTTAGCAACAGCCTGGGCTGTCTGGGGTTTTTCATGGGACCCTCTTGGAGAACAACTTAATTGAATGTAACCTAGACTGGTAGCCTTGCCTGGACCTACAAGAGATGACCAGTTGAGACTCTGTATCCCCCATTACTCAGAACAACTTTTTTTCTAGTTCTAGCCATTTACTTCCAAATTTCATGATATCATTGTTTTTACCAGCTGAGTAATGACCCATTGTCTAGGTGTATAACACTTTCTTTATTCATCTCTCTTTTGAAGAACATCTGGGTTGCTTTCAGTTCCTGTCTACTCTGAAAAAAGCTGGAATGAACATGGTTGAGCAGTGTCTTTGTAGTGGGATGGAACATATTTTTGTAAATGCCAAAGAGTGTTATTTCTGAGTCTTGGGGTAGATTTATTCCTAGCTTTCTGAGAAACTTCCATACTAATTTCGCAATGGATGTTCAAGGTTGTCATCAGTAATGGAGGAATATTACCTTTTCTTGACATCCTCAACAGTGGTTTGATAGGTGTAAGATAGAATTTCAGTGTAGTTTTGATTTACATATCCCTGATGGTTAAAGATGTTGAACATTTAGAAAAGTGTTTTTCAGCCATTTGAGATTTCAGTATTGAGAATTCTCTACTTAGATCTGTACCCCACTTTAAAACTGGAACATTTGATTCATTGATGTAAAGTTTCTTATTAGCCCTCTATTGGACATGAAGTAGGTAAAAATCTTTTCCCATTCTGTGAGTTGCCACTTTTGTCCCATTGACACTGTCCTTTGTCTTAAGAGGCTTTTCAATTTCATGAGGCCCATTTTTTTTTTATTGTTATCTTAGAGCTTGCATTATTAGTGCTCTGCTCAGAAAGTCCTCTCATATGCCAGTGCATTTAAGACTACTACTACACAGTCCCTTCTATCAGGTTCAGTGTGTATGGTTTTGTATTGAAGTCTTTGATCTGATTGGGCATGAGTTTTGTGCAAGGTGATAGTTATAAATTTATTTGCATTATTTTACATGCAATCATCTGGTTCGACAAGCACCATTTATTGAAGATGAAGTCTTTTATTTTCATTGTGTATTTTTTTATATGTGCCCATCAGTGTATAGACTTACGTCTGGGTCTTCAATTCTATTCAATTATCAATATATCTGTTTTTACACCAATATCTTACATATGGTTTTATTACTATCACTCTATAGTACTACCTGAAATAAGAAATGGTGTGACCTCCAATAGTTCTTTATTGTTCAGGTCAATTTTGGCTGTCCAGGGATTTGCATCTTTTTTATTTGTTTGATTGTTTGTTTGTTTTGTTTTCTTCATTTGAAGTTAAGAACTGTCCTTTTAAGAGCTGAGAAAAAAAAAACAATTGTGTTGAAATTTTTACAGTGAATGAATTGAACCTATAGATTGCATTTGGTAGGGTGGCCATTTTTTACTTGGTAATCCTTCCTCCCAGTCTATGGGATGGGAGATCTTTCCATTAGAAGATAAAAAGATATCCGAGGATATCTTCTTTAATTTCTTTAAAGAAATGAAGTTTTTTATCATACAAGAATTTTATGTGTTTGGTTATAGTTACCACAATATATTTTCTATTACTTGAGTCTCATGGTGGTGTTTTTCTGATTTCTTTCTCAGCCCATTTTTTTTTTATTTGTATATAGAAAGACTACTGATTTTTATTTTTTAAGTCAAGTTTAGCTATTTAATATTCAGCCACTTAGCTGAAAGGGTTTATCAGATGCAGGAGTCCCTTAGTGGAATTTTTAGGGTCACTTATGCATACTATCATATCATCTGCAAATAATGATACTTTGATTTCCTCCTTTCCAATTTTATCCCCTTGATCTCCTTCAGTTTTTATATTATGCTAGCTATAACTTTGTCTTGTTGCTCTAGCTAGAGTTTCTATATTATGCTAGCTATAACTTTGTCTTGTTGAACTCTTATATTTAATAGCTATGAAGATAGTGGATAATCTTGTCTTGTTACTGTTTCCAGTGGAATTGCTTTGAGTTTCTCTCCATTTAATGTGATGTTGCTTATAGGTTTTCAAAAATTAACTTTTTTTATGGTTACTAATGTGTCTTGTATTTCTAATATCTCCAGGACTTTTTTCATGAAACAGTGTTGGATGTTGTCAGAAGCCTTTTCTGCATCTTAGGAGATGAACATGTGTTTTGTTTTGGTTGGTTGGTTGTTGTTGTTGTTTGTTTTCTTTCAGTTTATTTATATGGTAGATTACATTTACTGCTTTTTATATTTGCTCTTTCACTGAATCTCTAGAATGAAGAGGCCTCCTTCATCATGGTAGATGATCTCTTTGATGTGTTGTTGCATTCCGTTTGCAAATATTTTTATTAAATCCTTTGCATCTATGTTCATAAGTGAAATTCATCTGTAATTCTCTTTCTTTGTTGAGTATTTATGTTTGTTTCAGTAATAGGGTATTTCTTGACCTCTAAAAATGTATTGGACAATGCTGCCTTTGTTCTGATTTTGTGGAATAAATTGAGGAATATTGGAGTGAAGTCTTTGAAATTCTAGTTGAAATCTGTATTAAAACTGCCTCACCCTGTGCTTTTCCCCACTTTGGTTAGGAGACTTTAAATGACTGCTTCTATTTTACTAGGGGTTATGTTTTTATTTAAATTGTTTTTCTGACTCTGGTTTAACTTTGGTAACTGGTATCTATTGAGGAAATTATTCATTTCTTTTAGATTTTCTAAATTGGTAGAGTAAAGATTCTGGAAGTAATAAGTCCTTGTATTTCTCTGAATTTTCTTGGCATCTGTTGTAATATCCTAGTTTTGTCCCTGGCTTTCTTAACTGGAATACTCTCTCTTTGTCTTTTATTTAGGTTGGATAAGTGTGTCTATCTTGTTGATTTTCTTCAAAGAACCTACTCTTTGCTTCATTGATTTTTTTTATTTTTTATTTTTCTATTTTGTTGATAGCAGGGCTCAATTTGATTATTTCTTATTATCTACTCCTCTTGAGTTTGATTTGGAATTTTTGTTCTACCGCTTTCAGGCGTGGTGTTAAGTTGCTAGTATGAGATTCCTCCAATTTATTTGTGTAGGCATTTAGTGCTATACACTTTGCGTTAAATGCCACATTTATTGTGTTGTTCTCTTATTGCTTTAGCTAAAACTTTGAGAACTATATTGAATAGATAAGGGGAGAGAGAACAGCCTTGTCTCATTCCTAATTTTAGTGGGATTGCTTTGAGTATTTCTCCATTTAGTTTGATGTTGGCTGTCAGCTTCTTATAAATCACCTTTATTCTATTTAAATATTTTCCCTGTATTTCTGATCTCTCCAGGACTGTTATCATAAAGGAAGGTTGGATTTTGTCAAAGGCTTTTTCAGTGTCTAAGGATATTATCATGTGGTTTCTTTTTCCTTCAGTTTGTTTATATGATAGATGACATTTACAGTTTTTGTATGTTGAACCATCCCTGCATTTCTGGGATGAAGCCTATTTGGTCACAGTGGATGATATTTTTTATATATTGTTGTATACGGTTTGCCAGAATTTTGTTGAGAATTTTTGCATCAATATTCATGAGGGAAATTGGTCTGTAATTCTCTTTCATTGTTGGGTCTTTGATTGGCTTGGGTATTATGGAAATTGTGGCCTCATAAAAGGAATTAGGCAATATTCCTTCAGTTTCTACTGTGTGAAATAGTTTGAGGAGTAATGGTAGTAATTCTTTGAATATTTCTGGTAGAATTCTGCACTGAAACCATCTGAACCTGTGCTTTTTTTACTTGGGAGGCTTTTAATGACACCTTCAATTTCCATTAGGGTTATAGGTCTGTTTAAGTAATTAATCTAATCTTGATTTAATTTTGGTAAGTGGTACCTGTATCGGGAAATCAGAATCTACACAGGTAGACTGATAGTAGCAGAGTGCTGGGACAGAGAGGGGCGTGGTCAACAAAAAAAAAACTTCAAAAATAAAGCGCCCAAAAAAAAAAAAAAAAAAAAAAAAAAAGCCAGCGTTCTCTCGCACAGGGCCAAGACCTCTTGCGCAGTTTCCAGACTAGTGACACGATGCAGTTTTCAGACGTGTGACATATGCGACAAAAACTTTCGTTTAAAAACGCTCCGGCGCACTACAACCTTACCCCTTCACCTCTTCTTAAAACCGTCTCCGTTTTATAAACGATTCTCACAAAATAAACATCATTCAAAACATATCTCATGACAGATCGTTACCGAGATAGGTACCTGTCAAGAAAGCTGTCAATTTCTTCTAGGTTTTTCATTATTGTGGAGTATAGATTTTCAAAGTATGACCTGATAATTCTCTGGATTTCCTGGGGGTCTGTTATATCCCCCTTCTCATTTCTGATTTTGGACACTCTCTCTGTGTTTTTTGATTAGTTTGGCTAAGGGCTTATCTACCTTGTTGACTTTCTCAAAGAACTAACTCTTTGATTCATTGATTCTTCGTATTGTTCTTTTTGTTTCAATTGTATTGATTTCAGCTCTAAGTTTAATTATTTCTTGCCATCTACTCCTTCTAGGGGCCCAGCCGTGGGAGGTCCCTTCTGTTAGGGGTCACTAGGGAAGGCCCCTCCCAGCTAGCAAGAGTCTGAGATCAGAACCTCTTGTGTGACTCTGGCCCCAGCCAGGTGAGGAATTCTTAGGATGGGTGGCCCAGGGGCTGGAATCTCCTCACCTCTGATTCCACTGTGGACATGGATCTCCTCATTTTAGTTTTTGTTGGAATAATCAGGCCATTGTTGAGAAGAAAATATTGAAATCTCCCACTATCAATGTGTGAAGGTCAAAAGGTGACTTTATCTTTTGTGCTTCTTTTATAAACTTTGGTGCCCATTTGTTTAGGGTATACATGTTAAGAATTGGAATGTCATCTTGGTGGATTTTACTTTTAAAGAGTATACAGTACCTTTCTCTGTCTCTTTTGATTAGTTTTGGTTTGAAGCTATTTTGTTAAGACATTAAAATGACTATCCCAGATTGTTTCTTAGGTCTATTTGATTAGAATACCTGTTTCCTGCCCTTTACCACAAGGCAATATCTATTCTTGATATTAAGATGTATATTTTTATGGATGCAGCAGAAAGTGGATACTGTTTTTTTCCATCCATCCGCCTTTTTCTGTAAATCCATTGTTATTGAGAGCTGTCAATGACCAGTGATTGATTGCTCCTGTTATTTTGCTGTCAGTGATGGGTAGTGATGGTAATTGTGGTGTATATTTGAATGTGTATGTGTGTGCAAGTGTGTGTGTACATTCTGTGTGTGTTCATCCATGCACGAGCACATGATTTCCATCTTTAGTTTTTGTTGGTATGAAATTATTTATTTCCCATATTTTTCTCAGGTTAAAATTTTCTTTCTTACATCTTTTGTAAAGCTGGATTTGCAGATACATATTGTTTGAATTTGTCTTTATCTTGAACTGTCTTAATTTCTTCATATATGGTGATTTAAAGTTTTGCTAGGTTTAGTAGTCAGGGATGGAGTCTGCAGCATATCTGTTCAAGCCCTTCTTGGTTTTAGTGTCTCCACCGAGACTTCAGATACAGTAATAGTAAGTCTGCCTTTGTATGTTACTTGTTCTTTTTCTCAGGAGTAGTACGAGAGGTGTGTGTTGGCCTACAGCCCGCTAATTTCTCTGAAAGGAGCACATACTGGGTTAGAATGGCATGTCTGTTGGAATTGTGGTCTGAGACAAAGCAACAAGTGCGAGAGGGATGTTAGGAAAGGCTAGTCTGTGCATCCACTGGAGATTTGGGCAGGGGTAAGGGAAAGCCGCACTTGCTTTTTTTTTGCAGAGCTAGGGATGAAAATAGGGGATTGTAGTTAGGGGAACAGAAAGAGGGGGAAAAGTTTGGGGGTAACCCACCTGGTCTTCTGGCAGGCATGGTTTGTGGTTTAGCAAAAGACACCAAGCTGGTGATTAGAGAAGGATGCCCACAGAAAATATAGATAGTGGAGTCAAAAGGCTGCAGCTCGTGTTATTACAACAGTAGGGGTGAGACCAGGGGACTGGGTCTCGGGGAACAGGGAGAGAGAAGAAGGTCTGAAGAGTTGTGCTATTTTCAAGTTTTTTTAATGCTTAAGGACGAGTGATGAATCTGGAGTAAAGATCCTGACAAAACAAAGTATTTTCACCATTTTCAAATTTCTATGCTAGGGAACAACAGAAAGTCTTAGAAAGCTTCTAACATGCCTTGTCAGAGGGTGGCAATCTAAATATTAAGTCTCACGTATATAAAAGCATAGAAGAAAAGCTGCTAGAAGAAAGCAGATCTATCTAAAGTATTCATTCTATTGGTTTTCAGACTTTTATGAAACTTTTTAAGAAATAAGCCCATACTACCAAACAAAAGACATCATCCCACCAACATGGAGAGGACAGCTCAATTTTTTAATTGACAGAGTTGAATAGATGGTAGCTGAATATTAGAGAAATGTTTCTTCATGAAGGTAGACAGGGAAAAAAAGACATTTCCTAGTATGACAATGAGTTAATTTTTATTACTGTAATAAAAAGTTGAACTAGTTCTGGTTGACTACTGAAGAGACTCAGTAATCAAAGTGGACGTCCTAGGCTATTGCCATTAAAACTATCGTAATAAAAATAACATTGTCTGCTGTGCTGAGGCAATAAATAAATATATAAATAATTGACTAAAAGCAGGCTAAAGAATAAATTTTATTTGGACCTAAAGTTCTGATGACTAGATGTTGATAATGGCAGAGTGGCAAATGGCAGGGGCAGAAAAGCTGGGAGATGACATGTCAATCAAATGCAAGAGAGAAAACGAATTGGCAGTTCAAAAGGCTATAAAAACCTCAAAGCTGTCTCTCAGTGACACTCTTTGTGAAATAAGGTTCCCATGCTAAGAGTCCCATAACCACTGGGGATCAACTATTGAAATACATGAACCTGGAGTGGTGGCTTTCTCAATCAAACCTCCACAAGGAGTCATCATTAGAAAGAAACCATATATACATCTAGTAACTATAGAAATTATGTTTTGTAATCAAAACATCATATAGCACAAAACACTGTTAAAATAGAAGAGAGTAACTCAATTCCACTGACTTGATAGGAAGAATTCATAAACAATTGATGAACTAGTGGAAAATTTCTGGGAGATGTTAGATGGAGGCTGGTCAGGCCATCTGAACTGACTATCTCTTATCAGACTTGGGTTCTGATTCATCTCGTGCCACAAAGACTAACAGCTAGGCACAACCTTCTTCCCAGTGCCACATTCTAAAAGAACATCACCCAGGCCCTCAAGGCAAACATTGCAGACTTGATAAACATGCAAAGATGTCAGGACAGCGATTTCTCTCAAAATAACAGGAAAAAAAATGTATACTCTAAAAGTTTCCAAAGTCAACGCTCTAACAAAAAGGAGGGCAGTACCAAAGATTCAAAAGAAACCTGTCTATAAAATTTTGTAAAACTCTGGGAAATCTCAGGGGCTATATTCAACCTTTACTCAATTTCTCACACATTTCCTACAGCAAAAGAAATCAATTATTTCTTCATAAGATGAAAATCTGTAACTCTTGACAGAATCCTATATAGCTGTTAGACACCTCAGAATTGACTTCAGAACTCTACATTTATAGCTACCAAATAAAAAACAAATCTGGGCTTAGAAGTTAAGGAGAGGCTTTTTCTGCAATGATTACTACAATGCTGGAGAGGGCGTAGCAATGGGGAGAGCACACTGGCTGCAGGATCTACAGGTGCCTCAAGGGGTAGGTGAACCTTGTGTGGGAAAGGGATGAAAGGCCACATACTAAGTAGTAGATCAGAAACAGACTGGCCTTACTTCCTAGGAGCAACCCAAGCTAAAGCCTGGATATTGGTTCAGTCTGAATGGGCTAAAGAGCCAGATCTTGGAAGGAGATGGCTTGTACCACATTTTGAGAAATAAGCACATGTTTTTCATGGTCTATGTAGATAGTATGGGGCAGCTGAGTTGATTATTCGTGAAAGCAAGAACAGGAGTTTAGAGAGTCTGTGTCTGGCCTTGTCAGAAGTAAACAAGCTGACCTTTGTCTTCCTGATGTCACACCATGGACAGGTGGTTGCAGGAGTCACTTCCCAGGGTCAAGGGCTTCTTCACTGCTTTACAGAATTACAGGCTTCATGAAAATTAAACTTCACTTATATATAGGTTATGTGATTCACTGTCTGACATATTATCTACATCTGAAACCCCGCAGGGCAAACTTAATTCCTGATGTGATTCCTAAGGCCTCCTACAGACACTGTAGTGGAGGGTCAAGGGAAGTCCAAGACTCTTCCACTCTAAACAGAGATGAGCTTTTCCATTTATCCTCAAAACCACACTCAAATTTCATCAATTCAATGCAGGAAGGTTTATTGAGTTTTAGGTTCAGGTTTAGTTTTTTTGTTTTTTGTTTGTTTTTTTTTTTTTTTTTACCTTATGCAAGTTTCTGAATCTTTAGTGTCACACCATGTTCTGTGTGACAAAACATTTCCTGGTGAGATGCTACATACACATCTACTCACCCAAGATAAACTATGGACACCACCAAAATGCAATTTGTTGAGCCAGCGAATTTATTGGGATCACTTACAGGAATATGGATGGAGGTTATATCCAGAGGCAGAAATAATTCAAAGACAGTTGCATCATCAAAAGTCACCAGCACAGGTGACAGCTCCTGAAAACTGAAATCTGAGACACACTGCACAGCCATCAGAGAGCTCAGTAGGGCAGCATGTCCTTTCCAAGTGATTTCGTTGGTCTAAACCTACACCAGGTATCTTGGCTGGGCTTTGCCTCTTTCAGTGCATCTGTTCTCAAGAGTCTACATTGCAGTTTAATTTGTCTGAGAGGAAATCTTTATTGTTTACTCTTGAGATGGGGAGAACTGGTGAACCTGGCCAATTTCCTGGGCTTCCTGAAGCTATCTGAGTTGTTTACCTGCTGTTTTAAGAACTTTCCCGTTGGATGGGATGTTTGAATTACTGAAGACATCATGTAGCATGATGTCTGTTAAACCAATTTTTGCATGTTATTGAGACAATAGAATTAAATGAAATGAGCATAAAAGATCACTACTGTGGTATTTGGCCCCTTAAATCAGGTTATATAGGTTAGTAGAAGTAATAGGCTTTAAAAATTGGGATGAGGCTAACACAAAAAGAGTTGAAATCTCGCATAAAAGTTAGTTATTTCATATTTGTACAAAGTCATTTTCACTTTTATTAAGATAAAAAAATATATATGCAACAACTAGAAAACACAACACAAAATCATCTTAATTAACAGGGAGCATGTGGGTTTAATTTTCTTGGTAATATCTGATCTGACTTGACACATTTTAGACTTCCTACACTTCAGTTTTGTGCATTTTTTCTTCTGCTCCAGTCATTCCCTCACTTTATATTCTAAGTCGCTTCATACTGACCTTAGCAGATTGGCCCATTAAGCCATTTAAGAGTGATTTCAACCTAACTGACCAGGTACTGTACACACAAGACTATGAAGGTCTTCTGGCTTCCTTGGGGTGGCTGCATTGTTCTCTTAGAAGGGTAAGGATAGCTATCATCAGGAAAGCAATATCTCTTACATAGCCACATGACACAGTTTTCTCAAAATCCCTTTTTTTTGGTGGGTTGGTTGGTTGTTTTCCCAATTAGTGAAACCTGTGCCGCAATTCTGTATAATCTACCCAAGCAGTGTTCTGTCAGTGTTATCATTCGGAACTTCTAAGTGCCAAAAGTGATTCTCTAGTATGAATTATTTCCAAAGCACAGGTGTAAAATGTAAAAGTAAAGATGATCTTAGTAGCATGAAGAACTGCATAAAACATTAGTAATGATAATAATAATAATACAAAAAGTCTATGATGCTATATTGTATATTTAATAAAAACTAGTCTGGAATGTCAGAAGACAGAGCCACCAAAAGTGCCAAGCCCTGAAGGGAGTGGCAACCCATGTCTAATTCCATCACTCTGGGGGCAGAGATCCTGCTAGATCTCTGTGAGTTCAAAACCTCACAGAGGCAGACAGTGATCCCACACACTTTTAATCCTAGCTCTAGGAAAGTTGAATCAGTAAGTGAGATAAAGGGAGAGAAGGGAGGGGTCCAGCTTACCCAACACTTTCCCTTTTAGCTGAGGATGGAGAGGCGGGAGTCAGAGAATTCAGGAAGACAGGCTTGAGGAGTTGGCTGGTAAAAAATTGGCTGTGGTTTATTCTGTGTCTCTCTGATATTTCAGCTTTCCCCCAATATTCTCCAGGTTTTTAATTACAATGCCAAGTAGAATTTGTGCAATACAAGTCTAAATATTAAATAATTCCTTTTAATAAGTCATGAACAAGTATGTATTAGGGAATTAATATGCTTGACCTCTATACTAATTTCTACACTAACTATTAAAGACAGTTAATAAAAAGAAAGAAAAGGGGTTTGATTTTTATGGGATTTCTCTGTGCGCAAATGTGCATACCTCTAAGTCTATATGCATTTCCTAGGCATTTTTTTTTTTTACTTCTTTTCTTTGTTAGTCATTTTGACATGTTCCAATTTGTTTTTGTTTTATCATTATTTCTTAGGTACCCATTTATTTTCTAAGGAGAGATAGAAAAAAAGTTTGTAAAGAGTCATTTTCTGTCCCACCAACCAGCTCCCAAATAATGAGTGACATTTAATTATAAAATCTCAGCTTATAGCTTAGACTTGTTCCTACTAGTTCATATAACTTAGATTAACCCATTTATGTTAGTATACATTTTATCACATGTTGTTTCCTCTCCTCCATCTTGCACCACCTATTTCTTCTCTGTGTCTTTTGTGATACCTCAGTCATCTCCTCCTACTTCCTCTCTCTGCCCAGGATGCCCACCTTACCTCCCACCTAGTGATTGGCCAGTTAGCTCTTTATTATAGCAATTACAACAATATGTCTTCACACAACAGGAAAATACTTGAGTAGGAAAAAAAGTGGAGAGAAACTGGGACAAGTAAAGGGAGAAAGTATAACCAGACCATATTGTCTGACGAGAAAATCTACTTTCAGAAAAAAATAAAATAATAAATGGCTCAACAGTAAGAGCTCTAACTTTCGATCAGAGCACTTTCGTTCCCAGTAGACACAAGGTGGCTCTGGACAATCTGTTTCGGAGAATCCACCATGTTCTTCTACCTCCCAAAGGCTCCTTTGGAAGCCTACATGAGCTCACCCAAGCACCCACATTAAATACATAAATCAATAACATTTAAATTAATTAATATATTAGATACATAAATAATGTAAAAGAATATATAGAAATATCACATGATAAGTTTTGCTAACATATTACTTCATCAGTGCTTTCTAAATGTCTTGGAGGAATGTGGATAAAAACGATATTTTTGAACTGCTAATATTTTTACATTTACCAGCAGCCAAGAACAATTTGAAAACATGCTGCTACCTTTGATAGGACCAATTTCTGTAACAAATTAATTTCAAAATACATAAACCCTTTCTTATGAGCTGATTTTCAAAACTTACTACATATTCTTGAAAATGTTTCCATTTTTCTGTCAGCCACCAATGAGAAGGAAATAACGTACCAATTGCCTAGTAGCTGCAGATACACTTCATTTGCCTTTTAAAGGATCATTTTAACTAGAATTACATTACCTGGAGTTTATAGCAAAATGTAAAGACTTCACAAATTGCACTGATTAAAGACATTTTAAAAAATAGTGCCATTACTATGGAAATACTATCCAGATACATAAAATTCATACCAAACATTTTCTGTGTTAGCTTTGTCATTTCTAATGAGGTCTGTGCTCACTCTGGCATGCTGTGTGCATATTCCATCCACTCTCCACGGGACATTTTAACTCTTTGTATTTTAAATACAGAGCTCTGTACAATGAGAAAAGCAAATGCTAGAGAGTCCACTCTCCCCAGTTTAACGATCAATGTGGGCTTCAGCAGTGCACAAAATAACTCTAAAATGTATCTTTGTTTACCTGAAAATGTCTAGATTGGTTTACAACCTTGATTTACTCTCCCATATGCCTCAAGTCAACACTTTCATTCTTTGATTTTGTGAATTTGATTATTTTATAATGTGCATATAAATGCAGTCAAGCAGCATTTGCTTTTCATTTACTTTTTAAAAATTATTGTAAAAATTTAAAGTTTATCATCATGTTTTCAAGATTAATCTTTCTTGTTGCATAAAACATAATTATCTCTTTATGCATCAACAATATTACATTAGATTGTATATGACTTTTTAAAAAAAACACTGTCATTGATCAGTACATATGTAGGTTTTAGACAGTTCTGGGCAATTGTGAAAAAAGCTACAATATGAAAAATGTGAGAACACTACTTTGAGATCCCATTATCAGTTCATCAGAATAAATGCCTAAGAGTGGAATCAGAATATCATTAGGTAGATACAGTTTTACCTTTTAACAGTCACACACCATTTGATGTAGCAGAGTCACCATTTTGTGTTCTTATAAAAAATGTACAGGGTTCTAAACTCTCATGTATTTTTAGTTGATTGATGTGCAAGATATGTATTTATAAAGAATTCCCTTCATTCTCTTAAACAATATCTTTTTATTCCTGCTACAACTATTTTTTGAACTTCCTGACTCTAACATTATGTGAATACTGATTTAAAAATATTATCATCATTCTTCTTTAAATCTTCGAATAGCAGTGCTTTTCTTACAGTATTGCAATATTTTTATATTACATATGTAATAACATTTAATTAATGTGTTTCTTTATTTTATTTTAAACTTGCAATTTTACTTGTAAACTATTCTATCTGGAGATAATAGATGTGATTTCTTAGTTTTTCAAGCAGTTCATTCATGTAAAGCCTTAGATAACATATATTTAAATTACATACACATATTTTCTTCCAATGTATTTAGGGTTTAGAGTAATAGACATTTCAGGGAATAAGTTGGTTATTGATAAAAGCTGATCTTAACTGTCTTTCCAAAGTCATTGGAGGCAGTATTCTAAGAATATTATCTGTCAAATAACATCAATATTTGTCAACTTTTTTAAAGCCCTAAAATAGGATAATCCATTCTATATGGAATATCACATAAAAAAAGCTTATTAAATTTTTACTATTTAAAGAATATTGAAAACAATATATGTTAAAAATTAAAATAATAAGGATAACTAATGAGACAAAGGCAGTTTTCAGTTGATAAATATCATGGCAAGAAATTTCTAGTTGAGTAGACTAAAAAAGTCATTAGTAATAGTATTTCTGATGGAAACTAATATCATACCTGCTTGCCCAACTACTTCAATCTAATCATCTGTGGCAGAGGAAATAAGAACAGATATGAAACATTTCATTAATTCAGAAATTGAAAGAAAGAAAATCATGTGGCTTTCTCCTCCCAGCTTTATTCGTTTCTACAGATAATATCACAAGGGAAAAGAAATTTATCATGTAAATGGTCCTGACATTTCAGAATCCTTAAAATGTTCTGAAAGTTAAACACTAAAAAGTCTATCTTCATCCAATGACACCACATTTGTCTGCAGATTAGCCACAGTGCAGAGATTTTTTTGCTTCTAGTCACCCCCTGCACTATACACCTTCATCATCAAGGATCACTCGGAGAGTAATAGCTGTGTATCTTCGCAACAGTCAGAGGCTTGAGTCTTGCTTCACCTCCAGCTAGCACAGCCTAAGGTTAACGCCTAAAGTCTCCATCATTAGAAAGGATGCACACAAAGCCTGAGGCTAAAGGACAGGCTGAGATAATGAAATTGTACCTGGGAACTATCGGTCCACTTATTAAGAGCTCAGGCAGGAAGAGCACAAGTTAAGAACTAGCCTGGGCAACTTTCTTAGACCCTGTGTCAAGGTAAATAGAAACAAACAAACAAAGTCAAACATACAGAGGCTATGAATACAGTTCAGGGGTAGAACATGTAAAAGCTCTGAGTTCATTTCCCGGAACCAAAATGAAAAGAAAAAAAAAGGGGGGGGAGGGGGAAATTTTTCCATTTTTACTACCAGTAGAAATTGTGGTAGATTTTATGACATCCTGCTTACAAGTGAAATAATTTTTAGGAGTTTGTATTTACTAAATAACTGGTTTTAGAAAAGTCAGGTAAATTGCTCAAAATTGTATACAGAATAAAGATTCAACCAGGATCCTGGATAGCCTTAGATATTATTACTGCATCAGTATTGTACAAGTTTTAGTAATTTAACTTTTCTGATATTCATAAATTTTGCTTAATTTATATATTGGCCTTATTTTTACTTAATACTTTTGCAACTCTGTGTGCCGGAATACATGCACATTAGTTGTGTGTTCGTGTGTGTGTGTGTGTGTGTGTGTGTGTGTAGAATACTAGTCTATGTGTGTCTACATGCTACACATGTGCATACATATACATGAATCAGAAGTCAGACATATTCATCCATTGTTTTTTGATTTTGAGACATCTCTCTGTAAGCCTGGCTTTCACTGCTTCAGGTAGTCTGGATGATCAACAAAACTACTGGATACTTCTGACAGGGGACACAGACAGCTTTTTACTGGGAATGCTATTATGCTTGTGTGGAAAGTGCATCTCCTCATCCCTATTTAATGCTTTGGATAATATTGGCTTATTACTTTTCTTAAACATAATATAATTACAATAGGTAAAAAGACAAGGATATTTAAATTATAGGTTTATATATTTTAAAAAATATAAAAAGACACAACTTTACTCATTTTGGGCAGTACATCTTTGTAAAAGTCTGTGTTCCTGGTTCTTCTCTGGTCTCATTATAAAAGCCAGTAGGCAATACTGAGAAATAAGAAGATCAACACATACATCTTAATGCGACTGGAAGAAAAATGAGAGCTAGGAAGCTTCACTATACCGGTCAATGCTTTATAACTGATTGCATTCTATGTTGACTTGTTATAATTACTTATACATGGCAAAAATGAGGCTATGTATAAACAAAGAAAAATAAGAAAATGAACATATTCATCATTTAAAGTTAACAATCTTGTGGTGAGATTGAAATTTACTGCTCAAGCAATTTTGAAATAATAGACTTAGAGATGAAAGCCTACATGCTGATCATTTTTCTTATCAATCTTCTGGCAAGTGTTTGCTTGGTTCCCCTACCTCCCAGCCTCTCGTAATCACCAATCTGTCCTCAGTTTTTCAAGTTTCACTGCTTAGTATCCTACATGAGAAAGAATATGCAGGGTTCACTGTTCTGGCCCAGGCTTATTTCACTTGATGTAGGGTTTCCTAAATAATTAATGTTGGCACTAATTATAGAGTTTCCTCCTTTCTCTTGGTTTATTTTTGCTATATCTTTAGCTTAATCTTTTAATGTCATTTAATTTTTGAGAGTCTTATATATTAGCACTGTACATATTTTTAATGTATTATCACTGTGAATATGTATGGTGGGGTGCAGGTGCTCCTGTGCTATAGTGCATGGACAGAGATCAGAGAACAATGCCCTGGAGCTGGTTTTCTCTTTCTATTTTTATGTAGGTTTCAGGGATCAAGGTCAGGGTTTCTAGCTTCAGTAGTTGATGCTTTTTTTCTGTTGAGCCATCCAAGAAGATTGCCATCATTTTTTATTTTCAAGACCATTTCATTGAGTATATGCAGCTAGGACTGTTTTATCTATTAAACCTTTGATGGCCACATGGGTTGATTATATATTTAGGCTATTGCAAAAATTGGTTGCAAAGAAAATATGTGTGCATATTTAACCATAACATGTTGTAAATGATTTCTGACCTCCTTTCAGGTCAGAGGTCTGACCTGCCCACGGCGCACCCCCACCCCCTCCACCCCCCCGCAAAAAAAGGACTCAGACGCTTATATTAATTTTATTCTATTTGGCCTTTGTCTCAGGCACGTTGCTAACTAGCTCGTTTGATTTAAGGAGTAAAGGCTTTACTAGGGTAACTGAATTCACCCAGCTCTCTTTATTATTGGTTTTTTTTTTCTACACCTTTAATCTTTTATTTAGTTTTTCTTTATTTTTGTTTTTGAGCATATTTTTAATCTGCTAAGGAATTAAAGGCATCACTAGGTTGGCTGCCTGGCTCTACTTAGCTCCTTAGTCTTTCTGAAGTTTAGCTTTTTAGCTGAGGTATGGGTAGGACCCACAATTACCACTCTGGGGAATTTTAGGGTCTATATAATCATCAAGTAAATCACTGCCATCTGCTGCTCATTAACTTAATTTAAGTATTTGGCAGTAAAACTTTTTAAAAGACTCATAAGTATTTTGTCTCTAAGACTGAATTAGGGAAGTTTTATCTTAAAAAGCCACACCTCTGCTTGCCTCAAGCAAACAGAGCTGATCTAAGAAAATGTTGCTGCTGTTACCAGCATAATCCCACTACACAGCATCACCTATCACCCATATAAAACGTTTAGTAACTCTTATTAATGTTGCTTATCTCTGTGTTTATATGGAAGTGATATTTCCAGTTCTAACCCCATAATTAATTTCCCATGCTCTCACTTGTCGTTATGGGTCTAGAGTAGAAGGGATAGCCAGTGTTACAAATCCTTGCCCAGTCTGCCTTCCAGAACATATCTACCAAACCCCTCTGTCAATACTCATCTTGTAAAGCCCCAGGCAGGATTACCAGTGCCTATAGCCTGTGTAACCTTTAACCTAGGCAATTATTTTTCTTACAGCTTCTTCCAAGAAGCCAGGCAAGTTTGTAGAGGAGAGCTTGGTGGAAAACATGAGTCATATACTGTTATATATATATTTAGAACGAATATGATTATTTATTTATTTATTATGAGACTCAGTCATAAGGTTGCTGTTGGCTTCATTTTATCAAATATCAAAAATATTCAGCTAAATACAGAGGCCTTCCTCATCTATACACAGCAGAGTCCAGGTTCAGTTTGAAATAGAAGTGCTGATGGACAGAAAAGAAGAGCTGAGATCTAATAGAGAACTGATGAAAAAAAAAAAAAAAACCTTCAAGTAAAAAGTATGACTTCTTTCTGATTAATGGGTAGGTTTGTTCCCAGGTAGCTTTTAAGAAAAAAATCAGGATATACTGAATTAATTTATTGGTATCCCAAACTAAAATGTTGCACAGTTTATTTTTCCTTCTTCTTTATTTTGTATTTATCAAGAAAAATAGTAAAATAAATTTAAAATGCTGATAAGTTAAAAATAACTATAAAGATAAAAATCATAAGCATGACTTATCAAGGGTGATAATGCAAATAAGATTGCTACACATATATTTACTTTGTGTTCAACTTTCCCTCTGAATTTTTTTTTCCATCCCTGTATATCCTTATTCAAGGTCCCTTCTCCCTCCCAGCATATCAGGTCATTTTTTCTTCTCCACAACTCCCCATCCCCTCCCTGGGCAGGGAGCAGACAGTCCTATGGTCCCACTGACCCAATGACCCAATGACCCAATAATGCTTAGTTCAGTCTCCTCTCCTGGCAAATCCAGTTTTGTCCCCTCTCCCTCAAGAGTGAGTCAGATGTTCCTATAGTCGGAGTGGGATCCGAAGGGTCAGTCCAGGGTGTTTCTGATCCCAAGCTGTTCAGTGGTTGTGGTTTGCAGCTTGGGCATGCTTGGCTTTTTTTCTTGTTTGTTTGTTTAGAAACCACTGAGTGAGTACATCCCCTGCTTATCTTTCTGAGTTTGTGATACCTCGCTCAGGAGGATATTCTCCAAATCCATCCATTTGCCTGCGAATTTTAGGATATCATTTTTTCTTACTGCTGAGTAGTATTCCATTGTGTAGATGTACCACAGTTTGTTAATCCATTCTTTAGTTGAGGGACATCTAGGTTGTTTCCAGGTTTTTGCTATTACAAATAATGTTGCATAGTTTTATTTCCCTTTGATCCATTCTGGGATAATCATGAGTAAGTAATACCACCTTTAAATGCTAGATTACTTTATAATGAAAAAAATTAAAAACCTAAATAATCTGATGTCCAAAATCCTGTTTTATGAAGTTTTTTCAAAGTATAGCCCTGCAGAAAGCATGACCTCATCAAAAGGCAGAAAACCCTGTTTTCTGATTATTTCTGGCATGCTTTCTTTCTAGATTTCTTTTCTGTAAATAATTACAGTCATCTATGCTACTTCGGGATTCTAAAAATGCTGCTGAATAATTCAAAATTCTACATATTTAGCAGATTTTAGATTTTCAGAATATTTTGGAAATATTACAGAGCAAAAGGGCTTAATATTATTGTGAAAAATGACCAGTGCTTCTCAAGTAAACTGATAAAAACCAATGCATATAACAACAATATTAAAAATTTTTGCACTTTATCTTTAATGCTTTCTCCTATTTATTTTTTTGCACCTGTAGGCTGTAACAGTTTTACTGTATCTTTGTTTTTGAATACTATAAAGAGTACATTTAATTAAATGAGAATTGTTGAAAAGCATAAATATGTATGCATATACAACACACTCATATACCAACTGATTTTAAATATAATTTTTCTGTTCAATATAAAATTATTTCTTTTTGTGTTATCAAAGTTAATTCCACTAGTAACTGTACAAAGCAATCAAATGTGTGAAGTTTTATGGTTCTTAATAATCTTAGTATTAATTAGCATTTGGCCTGGAACTTAGACAACTTAGACTAACAACAAAATTATTATTGCTATTTTTAAAATAACTTACTAAAATCTGTCAATCCTATTTTTTCTTGTTTTGTGTGTTTATTTTCATGAGATAGGGTTCCTCTGAGTAACAGCTCTGGCTATCCTGGAAGTTGCTTTGTAAACCAGGCTGGCCTTGAACTCACAGAGAACTGGTGCCTCTGCCCCCCTCCAGAGTGCTGCTGGGATTACAGGCGTGAGCCATCAACACCTGGCTTGTCAATTCATTATTAATTGTCAAGCAATCCTAACACACAGTCATTACAATTTTCATAAATTATCAGGATATAGCTTGTAAATATATACAATAACATTAATAAATTAGGGCATGTATCACCAAATTCTCAAGTTCTTATAAGTCAGACAACTTAACAATATAATTAAGCTTTTTTCAGGGCTGAATTAAACTCTGACACAGAAATTTTAAGTAAAATTACATAACCCACAATAGTCAATTTTATTATTCTCTTTTTCTCAAGCAAATATAATTATCTTTAAAGATCATATTTAGATAAATGCTTAAAGCAACTATTTAACTAATGTGCTTTTGAATCATCTTACAACAGGATCCCACACACACACATAGAGTTACTGACAGAATGGCTGCATATAAGTGTGATCCAGGACGGAGGTCCTGCTATGGTTCTAATACTTTCTCTGTGTCCCTTCTTTTTTAATTCTAACCCCATAAGGTCACATTAATCACCAGTGGCCACTGAACTTTCCTTTTTCTTCCAACTGGAAATAATAGGAATATGTCTGGGTCTAATGTAGACAGAAAACTTTAATACAAGGATCAAAAAATAATATTAGTCAAATAGATTCTTCATTGGTTGTAATTTAAAACAACTTTGAATATGCATATATGGTATATTATTCTTTTCCCAACACTATAGGAGAATATCCAGTATTGGGTAACATTATAATAAAATCTAGCTAACAGTTCTGAAGGTTCTAGGGCATAGCCTCAGATTCTCTGAGTCCTAGGTATGCCAAAGTCCCTGTGGGAGATGTCATAGGAGAGCTTCAGCATTTTCATGATGGGAAGAACACACAGTGAGATAGAGGTCGGAGCAATGAAGAAAGAGGTAGACTTGTTCTTTTCCTGACATCCCTCTGGAAATAATTACCCCGGTCTTCCATGAGAACTGTCAAAAACCCCTTCAGGAAGGTATCTACAGATAGCTTCACTTTTTAAAGATCTACAAACATATACAGTACCCTGAGCACAGGGACACAATACTCAAAACTCAGGGAGATATTCAACCCATGCCCAAATCACAATATCAAGCATTTCACAACCTTCCACATGCTGTATATATAAAAGTTATGACTGTGTATCATTCTCACACCATCACTCAGGTTTTGGGCATTTAAGATCTGTATTTAGAACAGATTAAAGCAGTCTTAGCCAAGGCACTCAGAAGCTCTGACTGTAACCCAGGTTCTTGCTTTAACACTCTTGAGGTTATTCTAAAGGTTGTTCTAATAGTTGAACCCTGTTTTACTCCTCAGTATATATATGTGCCCATCCCCGGGACACTAACTCACATTAGTTAATTAAAATTACCTTTCTGATTCCTATTATAATATTGGAATAGCAGCTTTCCATTACCTAGAATTCTTCAACGCGTTCTCCTATGCAAACTGAGAGGCACTGATATGTCTATATTGTTCAATAGTTTTACCTTATGACTATCCTCAGCTCTCTGAGTTATCAACCATACTCTATAAATTTTGACTTAATATATAGTTTGGATATTTAATAGGCTTAGAATGGGGGCTGGAGAGATGGCTCAGTGGTTAAGAGTGCCGTCTGCTCTTCCAGAGGACCCGGGTTCAATTCCCAGCACCCACGTGGCAGCTAACAACTGTCTGTAGTTCCAGTTCCAGGCAAACACCAAGGCAAATAAATAAATAAATAAAGTTTAAAAAAAAATAGGCTTAGAATGAGGATAAAAATTTTGTCCACCCATGAAGATCTGCAGAGGTGAGGAATTCTATGTCACTTGTCGGTGATGGAGCCACAGCCACACAGCTATCAGCTTAACATTGTGAAAAGCTCTGAAGCCCTTGGTACTGCTTCCCACGCTCTCATGCTCCTCCTTTTATATTTCCGGAGTTGCAATGGAGAAGAAATTATTACCTTTTTTTTTCAGTCACTAAGAAAAAACACCCATAATGAATCCAAAAGGAAAAAAAAGGCTACTTGACCTTCAATTGAAAATAATTTGTGATTTCAATAAAAAGAAATGTATTCCAAATATAAATTGGTTCTGTGTGTTTAGATGTAAAAAACTATCAGCATGCTAATGGCAGCATTAGCAAAAGAAGTGATTATACAGAGAAAATTATATCATTAACTCTGAACAGAGATTTTTTTTTAAAACACATATGATAGTCCACATACCAACTAAATACCCAACAAGGATATGACACTCATAATTGACATCACATGTTAGTACATTATATTTAAATCAATAAGAATGATTTTACATTATTCCTACAAGCCAAGCACATAAACCAAACTAATGCATAAATAATGAAACCCACTGGTGTGGTGATATAGTGTACATTTAATACAAATAGTCTGGAATATTAGAGGACAGAATCACTCACAGAGCTAAACCCTAAATGTCAGAGAGTAGAGACCCATGCTTTATTCCCATCAACTGGGAGACAGAGATCCATTTGTATCTCTAAAAATTCAAGAGGTAACAGCCAGGCTGAGGAAGCACACACCTTTAATCCTAGCTCTAGAAATGATTAAGGAAGTAAGATAGCTGGGTGGAGGGAGAAAAGAGAAGAGTTCAGCTGCCTCTACCACTTCCCTATTTGGCTGAGAAGAGAGAGGTCTGGAGTCAGAAGATTCCTGGAGACAGGCCTGAGGATTTGGCTAAGTGAGAAGTGGCCATGGTTTGTTTCTCCATCTCTCTGATATTTCAGCTTTCCCCCAATATCTGGCTCCAGGTTTTTATTATGATACCAAATAAAATTCATGCAATATACTGGTTCTTTATTTTATTATATTTTATATTCATACAATAAGGTTAATGTAAGTCTCTTTTTCTTTTCTCTTATTTGTATAATTATGTTAACACAATTATATTTTATTTCACTGTTAGGAAAAAATCAAGCATGTTAGCTTACTTTACATACTCATGCAAATTGTAAGATGTCATAAAAAATATTGCTTTATGTACTGTCCAAACTAAATGCTGTGGATATTTATTTATGATCCACCATAATATAAATTCCTATTATCTCTTTTTTAATGAAAAATTAAAGAAAGATGAAAATTCTTGGACAGGGCAATTAACTAAGATTGGAAAACTAAATAGTTAAGAATAAGTTGTTGAGGAGAGGTATTAAGCTGAGAAAGTGGAATAGAGATAAAATATAAGGAATATAGAGAATAAGCAAAAACTCCCTGAAGAAAGTGGACCAGGTATGATCAAGAACCATAGTCTGTGGTTTGTCAGGGATCACTGTGGTTAATGTCTCACAGGAACTTAGTTTTTCCATTATTTACTGTTTATGCAGAAGACTTTGGTTTTTCTTCAAGTATGCTAGGTCCCTTCCAAAGATGCATAGCCAGCAAAAATCAGATGGGTGTTAACAGATGCCAATATACTATTGAAGCCAAGACCTTTATTACTTTTGACCAGAGCATTGCTCTCATTTCTTAAGTTACAATTCAATAACCACATTCAAACTGGAAGGCTAGGTAAATCCTTATGCAGTGGAGCACATCACTCCAACAGAATGTGAGGTTAGGTAATCCAGCAAGTTGTAAGGAGTTCAGAGATAGAATAAATATATTTCAGAAGTAGATGATACCCTACTGAGAGGAGTTACCTAATTCCTCAAGACTGTCAGTTAAATGAATTCCTAGACATTGCCTTGGGGAAAGAACAGTCAGGATAGCATACTCAGCAAATGTGTAGGATTTCAAAGGCTCTGGAAAGGCAGCCTCTCAACAGTCAAGTGAAGCTGATCTCAAGGACTGAGATAGTCCTGAGAAAGTTAAGAAAAGTTAGAAGAAATTCCATCCTGGGCATGCTATAGAACAAGTAAATAAGAATCTAGCAATCTAAGTTTAACAAGATCAGTTGACAATGCTGATGTTCAATAGATTTAATGAGCAAGGATAACGGTAAGGATTCCTAAAAGCAGTCAGGATGCTGCTGACTCTAGACAGGGACTCCATCAACTTTTGGGTTGTCTTTCAAACTCCTTGCACCTTAATGTTTTCACTCATTTATATAAAGAGAAAATAATGCAATCTCTTTCTGTCCAATTTCAATAAAAACTTATATGCACTGGCCTGCTTATATAGATCTTTAATTAAGAGTTGGGAATGTATAAGGCAAATATTTATAATTGCAAACAAGATCAACTAATAGATAGGCAGGTTATTCCTTCCCTTTACAGATCAGTCTGAGACTAGTCTTACAAATCCAAAGAACTTAGGAATCAATACCTCAGACAAATGGCAATTAGATACTTGGTTATGAATTATGTTAGAGTGCTGATAAGATGTTTTCCTAAAAGGCTGGTTTATTCAAGGCTTAGTCCTCTGCCAGTGATGATTTTGAAAGGCAATTAGATTGCAAGGATGCAACCCCATCAAATAGTAAATGCATTTATAGGTTTGAAGTTGAATGAATTATCAGGAGGTGGGGGTCTGGTTGGAGTATTCAGTTACCTATGCATGCATTAAATGGTAGAAATTTTCCCTTCCACCTTTTGTTATTTCTTATTTTCAACTGCCATGAGTACGAAGTTTGGTTCACCCAAGAACTATCCACAAAGGTGTCTTAGCATTATACATGCACCTAGGTTTGTCCAAATACTCCACCATGCCATTCTGTGATATTTTACCTTTTCTGCAAATTTAAAAGCAATAATTAGTTTTAAAAGATCCCAGCAATCATATACCAAATCCTTAGAAACTAAGACATCAATGCTGATAAATCTTTTTTATATTAAGAAGATTTTACTCAGAGGCATCACAGTAGTGGAAACTAAGAGAGTAGCAACATATCCAGAAGGTCTGATCCTGATTTAGCAGTCAGATTGATGTCTGAACCTGCCCAGTCTCTGGCCTAAGCATTCCCTTCCAATTCATAAAATTTGGAAACTAGGGTTATATATCTTTCTTGGAGAATATGTATTTAAAACAGACTTGGCTATAGTTTAATGTGCTTGGGCTTCTGATATATCTATCTGGAATATAATGCTGTCAGAGGCCAGGCTCATGTTTAATACTAAAATATCTTTATGGACAGTTCTTGGGTCTACACAACTTAGTTTTCCTCCAAGACTCTCTGTTTTTTCTAATTAATACTCTCCTTTTTCTGATTTAGTAAGCATAGGTTATATTGTAGCTGTGACTCAAATGCCTGCAAGCCCACTGCCTCTCTTGAAAAAGTCTTCGTTGTCCCTTATCATTTAAGTATTGATGTTTAAAATTAAAAACAGAAACAAAACAGCTCACTGCCGCAGCTGTAACTGCTTACCACTTTTTAGGTTTTGCCCATTTTTCCTCCTGTACCCCCAAAATAACCTCAAAGGTAATCAACTAAGAAACCTAGTCTATCTAGTTTCAAGAACTGTGGGATGTTCCATGTGCCTACATTTTTAGCTGATCATGAAAGTTATTTGCCAACCTGGTTTTCATTCAATTACAGTTTGCATGAAATGATTCATGTGTCTGAGAAGTAAAACTAATTTTTTTTTACTCAAAATTTTATTGACATAGTTTGACTAATAATAAACATACATTATGACAAGCTGGTATTAGAAATGTAAAATTTATTTTATATTATGTGTAATGAGCATTGTATTAGAGTTCAATATAAGCACATTAATAAAATAAGAATGTCTGATTATCAAAGAAATATAGATAATGTTGATAAGGTATTTATTGTTGTTAGGTATATAGCCAACATTACATATATACATATATATTTAATGCTTTTAAGGGTACATCCAAGACAATACAAAATATCTGATTTCTTCATCCCAATTTAGAAAAATAAACATTTCTGATACATGATAATTCATAAACTGTCTTTAAATATTGTTTATGTTTTGGTAAGACTCTAAACAAGGTGTATTTTTCCACATTTTACTGTGCCTCTGTATTCTAACAGACATGAATACATGGAGTTTAAAAGTAAACAAGCTTACCCTGAGGTTCATGCTGTCCTCTTCACCCTTGACAACTATTAGCAGAGTAGTCCTGTTTGAGAGACTTCCTGGGTCCTGTTTAGAAATTTAAAAAAAAATGAGAATTGAAAAAGAAATTAACTGTTTTAAAAACATCCAAGCTTTCATTCAGCGAGCAGATAAATTACCCACTATTCAAGAGAGCACAATTAGTTTATACTAAACAAACCAACTTCATAAAGGAATATTTCCATGAAAAGAAAAAAAAAAAGCCATCTAAAATGTCACAGCTTGTTCCTTTCCCTCCAGAACATTAAAAGCCAAAGGGAAGCCTTTTCTCACATTATAAATTCCATGAAATCTTCGATATTTTGCTTTGTTTGATGATAAGGAAATTTCTATTTGTGTCATGTTTCCATATAGGTAATAATATCACAACACTAAGTAAAGTTCATAAGGCTTTTGTTTTACATTAGTATTAGGCTTTAAAACTTTATAGAAATATTTCAAAAATTACTAACAAGCCCTCTTCATATTTCTCTTACAATCATCATTTTATAAAATTGTTTATGATTAAAGAATGGTGGAGGAAATATAAAAAGGTATACAAAGATTAATAGAAGATGAGAAAAAGTCTACAGCCTGGTATTTTCCTTTTTAATAAAGTTGATAACTGCTAAATTTCCCATTACTTCTAAAATGTGCAGGATGGTCTGTGGGTATTTTAAATCAATGTGATCTGTCAGAACTTAACCTGGAGAAATACAGTGACTGTAAGCTCTGCAAACATGAATGCAACAGCAATTTCACTACTTTTCATTTATAATAAGAAAATGATTAATTCAGACTCTAGGAAAAGAGTGTGATCACAGTCATTTCAGCCACCGTCACTCCTTTCTGGATCCGTTTGTGACCAATCAGTCTTTAATAGTGCAATGCCTGAATTTCACCCAACAGCATTCACCTGTGGGTTAATTCTTTTGCTTAAGATACTCTTTCACAATGATAATTATTTATTTTGGTATGTGCTTACAGATTATGTACAAAATAACCTTTGCTCCATACAAACATTAGTATAATATTTTGAAAAATAAATTTAAAACATTGTGCTTTTATAGCCAAATTGATTCTTCCTATAAGCAGAAGTACATTCTAGAATTAAATGAACACAATTAAATAATGTTTTAATTTTAAATGCATGTTTTAAAACATATAGTATAGACCGAGTAACAAGAAATAACAGGAGAAATTTTTTTTAAGTGAAATAAAGTCAGTATCAAAATACGTTTGTGTCATATTCACAGCTTGCTATTTTGATGCAGATGTAAATTTTATGAATACTTGTTCCATTTTAGTTAAGTAAGATTTGTTAAATTTGAAAATCAAAATTGTAATAAATTTATTTTAAAACAATACATATAAATGCATCAAGCTCTACAAAGCATTTCTAAGAATTCTGGACTAATGACTTGCCACCCAAACCTTGCCAATGTAATTTGCAATTTAGACTATTTGGTAGCCTACCTATAGGTACTTTGTCTGTTTTGACAAATAGTCTGCCTTTGAATAAAAAAAGTTTTTTACACTTAATATAATAAATATTTCAGTATGACCTAGCTTCCTTAGGCATCCAAAATAATATCCACAGTAAGATTTTAGTGAAAACAAAGCAAAACCAAAAAAGACTGAAACCTTGTGACTCAGTTTTTCAGTATATATTCTAAGTAATATATTCACAAGACCATTACACTACATTAAATATTTAAGGAAAAATTGACATTTTTTTCTTAATATACAAGTATTAACAGTATAATTCATAGTCTAATAAATATTTTAAATATTGTGAAAGTTTTGTATAGTCAAAAGTATGCCCTTACAAAGGAGAATCGCATCTCACATGGCTGGCATTACTTCTCTGTGGGCAGTCATTAGCATAAAGTGTGAACAGGATGAGAAAAAGAAATCACTACCTACGTCCACTGAGTTCAGTTTTTTTGTTTTTTTGTTTTTTTTTAACTTTATTATTTATTTACTTATTTGCCTTGGTGTTTGCCTGGAACTGGAACTACAGACAGTTGTTAGCTGCCATGTGGGTGCTGGGAATCGAACCCAGGTCCTCTGGAAGAGCAGACGGTGCTCTTAACCACTGAGCCATCTCTCCAGCCCCCCACTGAGTTCCGTTTAAAGGTGACTGTTGAAGACATAGCTCCACCTCTGAGTACATCCGGGGCTCTTAGCATCACCTCACTGCCACATTTACTCTTGTCCTTGTATTTAGTTGTTGACACATATATTATTTTTTCATGAGTTCAAGATCTTTGAAGTTTTTTAGAGACCATTAAGTCTAATATTTTAGCTTTATTTGGTTTCTTTGTTTTGATAACATTGTAAAATTGGGATAATTTATCATTATTTGGCAATTAGTTTTTAATATATAAGGGGACCTTTTGAAACATCTCAACAGTTAACAATAATACATATACATTGGCTCATTAACCATAACTATTTTAAAATTTCATAAAATTAAGAATAATTACATATTAGTAAGACGTTTCAAATCAGCTATTATTTAAAATTTTTTAAATCAAAAGAAATATTCCGTGACCTGTTTAATTTCTTAAAAATACCCTATCATTTAAGTTTATACATTATTGCTTAAGTAAACCTTCCCAAATAACTTTACTGCAACATTTCTTAAGATAGAACCCTGATCTATCTTCAAAATGAGTCACTGATTAACATAATATATCTATAAACTTTATAACACTTCTTTCCAATTATGTCATTTCTGAAGCTCCACATGATTTAATTTGTATAAAGTTCCTCATATTGTTTATTTACTAATAGTTTCCTAATTAACCTTTGAATCTACATGTTACAAAAGACAATTCATTCTCACCCACTTATAAGGTTTTGATAAAATGTGTATTTATGTATATGAGACCAATGAAGTCATGTAGATCTCTTCTAATGAATGTATTTCGATTGCTTTATTTTTATAATTTGTGTCTTAGATGCTTTTGTAAATGCTTTCATACCCATAAGTATATGGGCAGCACAAAGTAGATGTAATCGGATTTACTCAAAAGAAAGAAAGGGAGGGAGAGGAGAGGAAGGGAGAGAGGGATTGGGGATAGTCCTGGGCGGAGTTTGGAGAGAGATGGGGGTGAATATGACCAAACTACACTGTGTCCAGGCATACAATTCCAAAAAATAACGAAAGTGTTATTTAAAAATATAAATAACCCTAATTTTAGCTTTTTTTTAAGTTTTCTTTTCATATACTCCTAAGACATAATGTGCATCACCACATGCTTTTTTAAAAAAAGTCACAAATTCCTGCATTGTTAAAGTAATTTTTTCTCTTTTCAGTTTCTACAGATAAAGTGATCTGAAGTTGTATACGATATTGTAAAAGAAGAAAAGAAAACTGTGACGCGCAGAGAAATGTAAAAAGTGGTTTTATTCGGAACAGCAGCACCTGTGATTCAGTTTATAGAAAACCCTAGTCATATGGACAGTGTTGTTCATTTTTAGACATACCATTTCCTCTGTGTTACAAGCTGTACAATTGTTGTGTTATGTTTACATTGTGTGTTTCCCCTCTTGCTAATTATGTTTTTTAAGTCTTAAAGTGTGAAGGACATTAATGAATGGTAAGAGAGATACTGAATACAAATGTATATTTGTAAAAGCTATTTTTATGATTAGCATGTGTCATTGTTGATCACAGTCATGTGGTATTGCAATCCTACATTTAAAGCTTGTTTCTAACCAAATGTCATATGGAGAATATACATTGTATGCTAATTTTTATAATTTATTTTTAATTTATAGTTTAAAGTC
Organism: Sigmodon hispidus; assembly: GCA_004025045.1. NCBI lineage: Eukaryota > Metazoa > Chordata > Mammalia > Rodentia > Cricetidae > Sigmodon > Sigmodon hispidus. Next base: position 14,155 of record PVIH01003257.1, on the reverse strand, counting down.
CTTTAGATCATGAAAAAAACTATTTAAAAAAGCTATATTTCTGCCCTCTATTAGCACCATTTTAATAATAAAAGAATGCAGTTATTTCAGAAGTGATGCAACCATTTAAGGACTTTGGTTTGACCTGTGAGCATGCTTGGCACTAGTGAGCCGAAATTATACAATCATCACCTATTACTTGAGACTGACTGTCAGATTCTGTGGACAGTTTCCAGTACTCAAACAAATGAGTAGAAAAATAAAGAGAAGATTGTCTTGTCCTGGGATCTAAAAGTTTCAGTTAGCGCACACACCACTCCATCTCATCTCCTAGTCCTCAGAATCCTCCATCCCAAAGCATTGTGTTACCTAAATACTCTTGGCTATTGTCTTGTGCAGTGGAAATGGGAAAAGACCATCCCCACAGACTGTAGGCACATTCAGCACATAATTTCTTAATAAATACTGGTTCTTTTAAAACAAAGTTGGTGTATGCTTTTTCTTTGAGTGGCACTTATTTTACTATTCAGTGTGGACACTTTAAATCTCTATAATGGGATAAAACAAGAACAAAAATAAAAGCAGTGCAATTTACATTTAAATATGCTTTGTATCTGTTCAGCATACTCCCCATAGCATGCTTGTTCTTGAGAATACATTAATTGATGTACAATAAAAAGTCAGATGGCCCTTCATCCTTGAAAAAAGTCACCATCCAAATTACTGTTCAAGAATATTTATTACTTTTTCAAGAATCTAATGATAAGAAACTAATTCAGGACCATATCAAGACCATATCAAGAGGTCTTGGTTTTCCATCAGGCCATCAGTTTGCAGACAGATAATTTCATGGTCTTCAGTAAAGTGCCTATAACAACATTCATTCAAATTAGCTTTCTACGAAAAATGCTTCATCTTATTAAAACATATTTTTAGGCACAGAAACTGGAGAGAACCAGAATTACCACAATATGTTTTCTTTCTTAAGTTTTCAAGATAGTTCATTTCACAGTGATTCTTTTTGTTATAAATATAATCAAATGAAAAATAGTACACTTGCATCAAACAAAAAACATTTTCAACTACAATTCTGGAAAGAAAATTATAAGCAGAATTTATTATTAAGAAAGAAGCAAATAAACTACTTTATTTGTCTTGCTGTATGTATGTGTGCATGTGTGTTTTGTTATTGTCTGTTTTTTTGTTTGGTACAGTGTTGACATTCAAACTTAATGCTTCATGCATAGTAGGCAACATTCTACCTCTGGCCACACTACCAGCTCATATACATTTTTGTATAATTTTTATTTAATTTGAACAGTAAAAGCTAAGGTCTATATTGAAGAACTCTTCATCAGGCTCAAGCATTGCAGATAGGATTTGCTTTTTCCCCTTCTCTGTACATTGATAAACTATTAGATTAGTTTCCTAAAGCTAGATCCCAAGGTCAATTCCCTTATTTGGGTACTTACTCATTTCTGCAACTGATCACCAAGATCCAGTTATCAAAATACAAATGTCTTGTGGCATGAATTTGGATTGTATGAAAAAAAGACTCAGAGCCAAACATCGGGGAAAGGCTGAAATATCAGAGAGAGGAAACACTGTAGTCAATTTTCACCCAGCTATCTTGTAACTTCCTCAGCCTCATTCTTGGTCGCTTCTCCCTCTGCTGGGTCCCTAAGAGGACTTAATTACCCTTTTCATCAGCTGTATCCTATTCAGGTTAGGATTAGAGGTGTGAACTACTCTATTTCTAGCTAACCTTGAACTCTCACAAACAGAGGAAGTTCTGTCTCTGGAGTTATGGGATTAACGGCATAGGTCACCACTCCTGATTTTCCCTGTGGTGGGATTGGAGGTGTGTGCTATTGAATCCCAGCTATGTGCCCTTGTACTCAAGGATCAAGAAATTCCTGAGCTGTTTGCCTAGGTTTTGACTGTGTGTATAATCTCTTGACTATTTCAGGTTTTATTAAATATGTAACATATCACCACATATCGGGTGCCATTTGTTATAATAGATTCTGGCCCAGACTTTCCAGGCCTGGACCAGCAGTTTGGACCCACTGTCAGCCCCACTTAACCTCCAGTAATCACATACAGGCTTATATCATTTTTATGCTGATTGAGTTATGGCTCAGGCATATTGCTATCTAGCTCTTGCTCTTAAACTAACCCATGTTCAGCCATGCGGATCGATACCTTTTCTGAGAGCAGCATTTCAGCTTCTTTCCTCTGCTTCTGCTGCTGTCTCCTCCTCATGCCTCTGTTGCATCCCTGTGGCTTCTGTCTCTCTGAGATGTTCCTGAGTTTTCTTAGCCTGGTAGCCCTGCCCACACTTCCTGTCTGCCTTTAGCCAATCAGCTTTTATTAAACCCATAGGTGGGACAGATATGTACAATGACAGGAAACAGTAGCAACATAACATTACCCCACTAAAATGTCTAGTAATCAAAATTCATTATTTGGTGACACTGGATAATCTGTCCAATCAGGACTTACTTAACCTAGTACAAACTTGCCCTTTTATCTTAAAAACAAACAAACAAAACAAATCCTGCACACACAACAAAAAAAAAAAAAAAGCAAAAAAAAAAAAAAAAAAAAAAATCCTGCTGCTTCCTGAGTGCCTTTTCCCATTCCAGAGGCAGCATATTCCCCCTGCCTCCAAACTTTTCTCTCCAGTGTAATACATCTCCTTTATACTAAGAATTTGGGGTCTGAGTATGTTCTGTACAGACTCTGAGACCCACCCCTTATGGCAGCTATGTCTTTCTTGGAGCATGACTCAGATCATCCTACAGGAACTGTAACCAAGGTCGCATATGTAACAGGCCAGGGCAGGGAGATGCTGTGGTTCAGTCTCACACTGTTAACTCCACCTGAGTACCTCTGGTCGGCATTCTTGGATGTGAAGATTGTGTACAAAGAAATGCCTGGAAATCTCAGGGTGCCACTAAACCCCTGCTGGAGGTAGCACAGAGTTGGACTGGTCCCATTGCTGGTTTGGGGCAGTTGTCCTGTCAGCCTTGAGTGCAGCGGCCCCTAGTGGTGAAGGTGCACAGCAGCGCGATACCTGCTGCTAAGGACACTAATGAAACTGAACTGCTTGGAGGATTTTGGGGGGAGGGTCCTTGTTTTTTTGTTTGTTTGTTTTGTTTTGTTTTGTTTTGTTTTTTTGTTAACTGTTTCTGTCTTTTTATCCATGACTATCCTATCAGCCACTACAACTCACCTACTACCAGCAGCGGTTAGGATGCAAGGGCCTTAGCTGGAATTCTCTTCCCTCAGGTAGGGACTCCTTCAAGCTATAACGTGAACTTATCTAAATCTCTGTCCCACTAAAGAACCCAAGACTCTTTTGGTTATAGTTACTCCAAGGTATTTAATGGTATTTGCAGCTATTATAAAGGGTGATGTTTCCCTTGTCTCTTTTTCAGCCCTTGTATCTTCAGTGTATGAGAGGGCTACTGATTTCTTTGAGTTAATCTTGTATTCTGCTACATTGCTGAAGGTGTTTATTAGCCATAGAAGTTCCTTGAAAGAATTTTGTGGGTTATTTATGTATACAGTCATATTATCTGCAAATAGAGATAGTTTCACTTCTTCTTTTTCAATTTGCATCCTCTTAATCTTCTTTCGTTCTCTTATTGCTCTAGCTAAAACTTTGAGAACTATATTGAATAGATAAGGGGAGAGAGGACATCCTTGTCTAGTTTCTGATTTTAGTGGGATTGCTTTGAGTTTTTCTCCATTAAGTTTCAAGTTGGCTGTCAGCTTTTTGTAAATTGTCTTTATTATACTGAGATATTTTCCCTGTATTCCTAATCCTTCCAGAGCTTTTATCATAAAGGAGTGTTGGATTTTGTGAAAGACTTTTTCAGCATCTAAGGATATGATCATGTGGGGTTTTTTTCCCTTCAGTTTGTTTATATGATGAATGAGGTTTACGGTTTTTCATATGTTGAACCATCCCTGCATTTCTGGAATGAAGCCTATTTGGTCATCGTGGATGGTATTTTTTATATATTGTTGTGTACGGTTTGCCAAAATTTTGTTGAGAATTTTGGCATCAATATTCATAAGGGAAATTGGTCTGTAATTCTCCTTCTTTGTTGCATCTTTGAGTGGCTTGGTTATTGGGGTAATTGTGGCCTCATAAAAGGAATTAGGCAATATTTCTTCAGTTTCTACTGTGGAAAATAGTTTGAGAAGTAATGGTAGTAATTCTTTGTATATGTCTGGTAGAATACTGCACTGAAACGATCTGGACCTGGGCTTTTTTTACTTGGGAGGCTTTTAATGACAGCTTCAATTTCCTTAAGGGTTATAGGCCTGTTTAGGTAATTAATCTGATCTTCATTTAATTTTGGTAAATGGCACCTGTCCAGAAAGCTGTCCATTTCTTCTAGGTTTTCCATTTTGTGGAATATAGATGTTCAAAGTATGTCCTAATAATGCTCTGGATTTCCTGGGGGGTCTGTTGTTATGTCCCCTTTTTCATTTCTAATTTTGTTAATTTGGATACTCTCTCTCTCTCTCTCTCTCTCTCTCTCTCTCTCTCTCTCTCTCTCTCTGCTTTTTGGGTAGTTTGGATAAGGGTTTATATATCTTGTTGACTTTCTCAAAGAACCAACTCTTTGATTCATTGATTCTTTGTATTGTTCTTTTTGTTTCAATTGTATTGATTTCAGCTCTAAGTTTTATTATTTCCTGCTGTCTACTCCTTCTAGGTGAGTTTGCTTCTAACTGTTCTAAGGCTTTCAGCTGTGCTGTTAGGTCTCTAGTGTGGAATTTCTCTAGGTTTTTCATAGCGCTATGAATTTTCCTCTTAAGACTGCTTTCATTGTGTCCCACAAGTTTGGGTAAGTTGTGGATTCATTTTCATTAAATTCAAGGAAGACTTTGATTTCTTTCTTTTTTTTTAAACTTTATTTATTTATTTATTTGCCTTGGTGTTTGCCTGGAACTGGAACTACAGACAGTTGTTAGCTGCCATTTGTGTGCTGGGAATTGAACCCGGGTCCTCTGGAAGAGCAGACGGTGCTCTTAACCGCTGAGCCATCTCTCCAGCCCCTTGATTTCTTTCTTAATTTCTTCCTTGACCCAGAGGAGGTTCAGCTGAATGATGTTTACTTTCCATGAGTTGGTAAGCTGTCTATGATTTTTGATGTTGTTCAACTCTAACTTTAGGCCCTGGTGTTCTGATATGATACAAGGAGTTATTTCCATTTCTTGTATCTATTGATGTTTGCTTTATGACCAATTATGTGGTCAATTTTAGAGAAAGTTCTTTGAGGTGCTGAGAAATAGGTATATTCCTATGCATTTGGGTGGAAGCTTCTATAAATATCTATTAAATCTATTTGCATCATAAACTCTGTTATATTATTTCTCTGTTGAGTCTCTGTCTGGTTGACCTATCCAGGGGTGAAAGTGGAATATTGAAGTCTCCCACTCTTAGGGTGTGAGAATTGATGTGGGATTTGAGTTTTAGAAGTGTTTCTTTTACATAGGTAGGTGCCATTATATTAGGGGCATAAATATTCAGGATTGAAATCTCTTCTTGACCAATTTTTCCTGAGATGAATAAGTAATGTTCATCTTGGTCCCTTTTAATTGCTTTTAGCTTAAAGTCTACTTTGTTAGATATTAAGATGGTAACCCCAACTTGTTTCTTGGGGCCATTTGATTGGAAAATCTTTTCCCAACCCTTTACTCTGAGCCTGTGACTGTCTTTGTGGTTGAGGTGTGATTCTTGTATGCAGCAGAAGGATGGCTTCTGTTTTATATCCATCTTGTTACTGTGTATCTTTTTATAGGTGAGTTCAGTCCATTGATATTAAGGGATATCCATTAGTGACCACTGATTGATGTTTCCTGCTATTTTTGGCGGTAGCTTGTATGTATTTCCTTTCTTTGGGCTTTTCTTCTGTGGGATTATTGAATACATGTTGTTTCATGGGTATATCTGGGATCATTAGGTTGGAGTTTTCCCTCTAATGCTTGCTGGAGGGCTAGATTGATAGGTATTGTTTCAGTCTGACTTTTTCATAGCATTATTCCTTGGAGTGACTATAACCAAAAAAGTAACAGATCTATTTGACAAAAATTTTAAATCACTGAAGAAAGAAATTGAAGAGGATATCAGAAAATGGAAAGATCTCCCACATTCCTGGATAGGTAGAATCAACATAGTAAAAATGACAATTCTGCCACGAAGTTCTAAAGATCAACCAGTGCAGAAGCATACTCTGGCTGGCCAGAGGACCAGGTTTAAGGCTTTTGTCCCTATTGGGGACTGCAATGGTCATGTTGGGCTTGGTGTTAAGTGTTCCAAAAAGGTAGCTACTGCCATCCAATGGGCCATCATCTTGGTCAAACATTCCATTGTTCCTGTGCAGAGAGGCCGCTGGAGGAACAAGATTGGCAATCCCCACACTGTTCCATGTAAAGTGACAGGCTGTTGTGGCTCTATGTTGATGTATCTTATCCCTGCGCCCAGAAGCACTGGCATCATCTCTGTTCCTGTGCCCAAGAAGCTATTGATGATGGTGGGTATTGATGACTGCTACACATCAGGCAGAGGCTGCATTGCCACTTTAGAAACTTTGCCAAGACGATCTTTGATGCCATCTCTAAGATCTACAGCTACCTGACCCTTGACCTCTGGAAAGAGACTGTGTTTACCAAGTCTCTTTATCAGGAATCCACTGACCATCTTGTGAAAGCCCATACTGGTTCAGGGGACCCAGGCTCCAGTTGTGGCCACAACATAACAGTTCTATACGAAAAATAAAGTATATTGAGCCTTTAAGAAAAAAAAAAAAAAAACTGAGAGGTGCAGGTATAAGACCAGGCAGGAAAATTTGAGCAGAACTCTAAGGCATATTGTGACACTGTGGGCTAACCTTGGGAAAGTACATTTCAGATGTTTATTAAGAACACTAACAACTTTTGATGATGATGGCAACTCAAGTACAGCTCAGGACTGATACCCCTGCATAGAATACAAAATACAGTAAGCCCCAACCCCAATCCCAGCCTTCAAACAATAGAGAGCTAAGAACACAATCTCCCAGGGTGAAAGCCATGTCTATTTTGTCTAGGATTGAATGCTTGGTACAATGCCAAATACCGCCTCCATATGACCAAAGAATTAAAAAAATAAAATTTGACAGTGTTAAAATATTAGGTAAGGTAGATATGAAATATACTCTTAGATCTCACAGCTGAAGAGACACAAACAGCTTCAGGGAGAAAAATTAGATGAAATACTATGTGATTTTAAGTAAATGAGAGCAAGGCAAGACATTTCCTCAAACAGTGCAAAGACGAGTCTTGGTACAGGGGAGAGAACACATCTTCAGACTGAGGCACAGAGGTCTATTCACACCAAAACTATCCCTATTTGCACATGATATCATTGTATACAGAAGTGACCCACAAAATTCTACCAGGAAACTTCTACAGCTGATAAATACATTCAGCAATGTCTCAGGATACAAGATTAACTCAAAGAAATCAGTAGCCCTCCTATACACTAAACATAAAAGGGCTGAAAAAGAAATAAGGGAAACATCACCCTTTATAATAGCTGCAAATACCATTAAATACCTTGGAGTATGTATAACCAAAAGAGTCTTGGGTTCTTTAGTGGGACAGAGATTTAGATAAGTTCACGTTATAGCTTGAAGGAGTCCCTACCTGAGGGAAGAGAATTCCAGCTAAGGCCCTTTGCATCCTAACCGCTGCTGGCAGTAGGTGAGTTGTAGTGGCTGACTAGGATAGTCATGGATAAAAAGACAGAAACAGTTAAAAAAAAAAAAAAAAAAAAAAAAAAAAAAAAAAAAAAAAAAAAAAAAAAAAAAAAAAAAAAAAAAAAACAAGGATCCCCCCCAAAAAAAAATCCTCCAAGCAGTTCAGTTTCATTAGTGTCCTTAGCAGCAGGTATCGCGCTGCTGTGCACCTTCACCACTAGGGGCCGCTGCACTCAAGGCTGACAGGACAACTGCCCCAAGCCAGCAATGGGACCAGCTTCCTGGCCAGCACTCAGCAGGTAACAGCTCCAGGAGTCCATCTCTGTGCTACCTCCAGCAGGGGTTTAGTGGCACCCTGAGATTTCCAGGCATTTCTTTGTACACAATCTTCACATCCAAGAATGCCGACCAGAGGTACTCAGTTGGAGGCACAGTGTAGGTCTGTACCACAGCATCTCCCTGCCCTGGCCTGTTACATGGTGTCCCCAGTGAGCTTAGGTAAAGCCCCTGGTCATGGGATGCTGGGATCCTGGAGAACAGACTTAATGAATGTCACTTCTGGTTCTGCTTCCTTACTGTGGCTACTTACTTGGTGAGGTAACTACTTCAGTCTGTCCACTTCTCCAGGTGGTTTGAAGCATGCTCAAATAACAGTCTGAAACAGTGGTGTGTAAAGCAACTGGAAGCATGCATAGTTTATTGGGTTATTGAAAACAGCCAAGAGTTCTTCTTTGCTCCTGCTTGCAATGTTTACCTTCCTATTTTAATGGTGCCTCCAAAATGAAATACCACAGCCCCAGCTTTCTGCCAGGGTATTACTCTCACACACACAGACACACACAGACACAGACACACACATCATTCCTCCTCATGGTGCTGCTCCTCACAACATGCTTGGTGTGACTAGACCTCTGTGCCTCAGTCTGAAGATGTGTGTTCTCTCCCCGGACTCGTCTTTGCACTGTTTGACGAAATGTCTTGCCTTGCTCTAATTTACTTAAAATCACATAGTATTTCATTTGATTTTCTCTGATTTTCTCTGTGAACCTGTTGGTGCCTCATCATCAAAAGTCATTGATGTTCTTCACAAACACCTAAAATGTACTTTCCCAAGGTTAGCCCACCGTGTCACAATATGCCTTAGAGTCCTGCTCAAATTTCCCTGCCTGGTCTTAAAGCTGCACCTCTCACTCTTTTTTTTTTTTTTTTTAAACAAGTTCAATTTACTTTTCTTTTTTGTATAAAACTCTTATGTGGTGTCCACAGATGGAGCCTGGGGCCTCTGAACAGAGACTCTGTTGTGGGCTTTCAGAAGATGGTCAGTGAATTCCTGATAAAGAGACTTGGTAAACAGTCTCTTTCCAGAGGTCAGGGGTCAGGTAGCTGTAGGTCTTAGAGATGGCATCAGAGTTGCCCAGAGTGGCAGTGCAGCCCTGGCTGATGTGTAGCCATCATCAATACCCACCATCATCAATATTTTCTTGGACACAGGAGCAGAGATGATGCCAGTGCCTCTGGGGGTGGGGATAAGATGCACCAACACAAAGCCACATGGGCCTGTCACTTTACACGGTACAGTGTGGGGCTTGCCAATCTTGTTCCCCCAGTAGCCTCTCTGCACAGAAACAATGGAAAGTTTGGCCAAGATGATGGGTCATCAGATGGTAGTGGCTACCTCCTTGGAGCACTTAACACCAAGCCCAGCATGACCATTGTAGTCCCCAATAGCAACAAAAGTCTTAAACCTGGTCCTCTGTCCAGCCCACATCTGCTTCTGCACTGGCATGATCTTTAGAACTTTTTATATTTTACCTTATCTTATTTCTATTAGTTTGATTTGTTATTGACTTGTGGCTTATCTGAGTTGTTTATATATAGTTTTTTCGGGTGACTGTAGATTTTTTTTTTGATTCTGCCCTCCTCCTTCATCTATGTTTAGATTTTTTTTTCTTTTGCCTGTTTTTAAGATGTCTTGTCTTAGACTAAAACAGTTTTTTTTTAATTAGCTAATGATATTCACAACATACAAAAAGACATTTCACATCAACTCACCCAGGTGGGAGACGTGTAGATCTGAGTCCCACAGACAGGCTCACACAGGGAAAGTCACACAGATATGAAGTATATAGGAATCATACGTACAAACAGGCGTCACAGAGCTGGGGTGTCACACAGGGAAGACACAGACAGATGCAGATCACATGAGAGGAATCTAATAGGTGAGAGATCACAGGGTGGGAGACACACAGGGAAAACATCACACTGGTAGGCACTTTTGTGAGATTCACTCAGATGTCCGACTTGGAGAGCCAGGCTGGAAAAAAGAAAAGAAGAAGAAGCCAAGTGATGGAAAGTCTTAAGGATGTAAGTTGCACAGGTCAGGGAGGACATAAGTGTAAGCCCACAAAGGGATTCTACTGTCTACTCTGAAAATCCTTCTCCTGGGGTTTTGCGCCCCCTGGTGACCATTCTGCAAACTCTTCAGGTCACCAAAGAAAAAGTTGTGTAAGAGAAACCCCAGAATCTGAGGCCAACCTGCCAACTCTGAAGGACTCTAGGAATAAAACTCTTGACCTCTGAGGCCTGGTGTGGCAGGCAGCCATTCTCCTGTAAGAGGAGGAGGTGAGCACTGTGTGCTTCAGCCATCGGCTGTCATCCTGTTCCCTCCCTCCACGAGGTTTCCCTTTCTCATCTTTTCACCTCCTGGGACGATTGCAAGTCTCAAAAATTAGTTTCCACATCTGTTAAATGTGTGAGGTCAGCATGATGTCATCTGCATAGTGAAAACTTATTACAGTGGCTGAGCAGGATAAGAAGGCAAGGCCCCCGGCCACTGCCCTGGCCAGCGGGGTTTTCAACATAGACCTGAGTCAGCCGGCGAGACAAATGCAGGACAGGAACACGAAGGAATTGAGAGCGGGACGGAATTCCAATAGAACCCTGAACTTTATTTTTGCAGCCAGCAGTTAGAGACTCAGTGTGGGGAAAACAGACGTAGCCTGGAACCAGGGGAGGATCACAGTCACAAGGTGTTAGGCACCAGGTTTGGGAGAGGTTGCTAAACAGGGTAGGGTTACTATGGAAATCTATCTATTGTCAGTCAAATGCCTGGAGAGTGTCACCTGCGGTCTGGGAGGAGTTAAAGGGAACCGCCTGAATTCTTGGCACAGCTTAACACAATGGGGGTTCTAGCCTCCTGCCATCTCTATCCTTATTAATTATTTTTAGGTTCAATTGTGAGGTTTTTTCACCTGAAGGTGGTGGGCCTTGACCAGGAAAGGGAAGTATTGCCCTGATATCCCCAAGATAAGTACAATAGATGTCTTTTTCTGAAGGAGAGGGCCTAGGCATTCCTCTTCGTTGCTGCAAAGCTGAGGAGTACCTTCAGACATCAACCACTATGCTATCAGGGTTACTTCCCAGGGGACTCAGAGCAGAAAACAGGATCCTCCTTCTGCAGTGCTGCTTAGCCTTGCACCTCCGCTGGTACCCAAGCTGCTCATGAGCAAGCTTGCACAACTCTGAGTTCTATGCAGTTCCCGTAGGAAGCTCCTTACTGAAAGACCCTAAGTTCTAAGGCCTGACCCAGGCATCCAGTTCAAGTATTCAGCAGAGCACCCCCATGAGAACAAGGAACTAAAAGTCTAAAAAGTCTGTTTCAGGAAGCAGAGTGATTCAGCCCAGATTGCCATAATCTACTCAGATGACCACCATTAGGACATAATGGTCGAAACTGTGATTAAAATACCAGAAGTTCCAAGCAGAATAGCGGTGACCAACACCTGGTTGTAAAACAAAGAGACCCCCAGCTGTCTTTAGGGCACCCCCATGACTATTGTGATCAATCTTGTGATTATAGACTATTGTAATCAACCTTGTGATTGTAGTATGACTTTCAAGTGACCAATCATGTATTGCCTCAGTTGCTATGGTGATTTTGTGGTTTTAGCCTATAAATGGGATGTGGGATTGTTAATCAGGGCTGCTCTCTTGCTCCCGAGACAGAGAAATAGCCTGTCTGTGCAGACGAAATTTAATAAACCCTCTTGCAATTTGCATCAACTGGACTGGAGTCTGGGTTCTTGAGGCTCCCCTTCCCAAGAGGATAGTACCCTGAGTCTGGGGTCTATCACTCACCTGAGGGTTTCCCATATCCTTGGTCTTCGAGATAACAGACCTATATGGGTATGGAGGCCAGGGAGTTAATTTGTCGTTTTATAAAGCTTGCCAATATCAGGAGTCCCAGTGTTAAAAGGAGCAGAATACTAACTAAGGGTCCTGTAAGAGGCATCAACAGAGAATACATAGATGATTTCCACCAGTCATCTGAAGCTACAAAAAATCTGTTTGTGCAGATCAAGGCAAAGTTTCTGAAGCTTAATCACGTGTCTCTACCATTCCATTAACATAGTAACAACACTCTTAAAAACAAGCATGTTCCCCTTTCTCAGCTGTTAACAAATCAAGAACTGGGCAGTTTTGTAGGGTTACGTGAGTAAGGGAAGTTATCTGTCTCTGAAGGGAGGATAGGAATTCTAATCCTTTGGGAGCAAAGTGTCTAGAGGGTGGACTAGCCCATTACACAGTAAGAAGGATGCATGCACCCAAAGAATAGGTCCTGTCTGCCAAAGAACTCCACGAGGGCCACACTCCCATGGGAAAAGCAACCAACATTACAATCTGAGCAGAATTTGCATTAAAAGACAAGAGCTGCTGATCTGGTTCCTGAGTGCTCCTCAGCTCCTTGACTGCTGTCTAGGAGTGTCCACGGTGCAGGCTAACCACTCAGGCATCCAAATAGAGTTGTCTGCATCCTGTGGAAAAAATACAAACAGATTCTCTCGCCGACACCAGAACTGGGTCTGATCCAAGCTAAATGCCATCTGCCAGGTTTTTTCATTTAACCTGAGATAAAGCCATGTTGCTAAGCCTCCAGTATCTATCAGCTGCAGTACATGACTGAGAATCCACACTTAAAAATTTTTAAATATAAAAAATGAAGGGTAAATGGTCTTTGGGTGTGGCAGCATACTCTCCCTTCTTAGTTTTAAAAAGACAAACTTTAAGAGTGCAATGAGAGTGTTTCCATAATTGCCAGACCCTGAGGATTAGAAGGAATCTCATTCTTATGGAAAATGACAAGATCAGAAAAAAATTTGGCAAAACTTTATCTTTTCATTTCTTTTGGAACTCCCATAAACAATAGCTCTTAACATCCTTAGCCTTTCCCCCAGAGTGTGCAGAGGCAAAAAGTAAAATGAAAATAACTATCAACAGAAACATGGACCTAGGCCATCCTTCCAAAGGAGGGAATATGAGTAACATCCATCTGCCAAATATGATTAGGAGCAATGCCCTGAGGATTCACTCCAAAATGGGGCACCTGCATTTCACTTGTTCCTGAACCTGAAACACTGACCACATAGGAAGCTAGTGCAGGGGAACAGATAACAAATGGTTAAAGGCTGTTCAGCCCATATGGTGTCTTTTCTTCACATAAAACACAGAACTGAATTAGCATTTATCTTTCTCTAGGCAGGTTCAGTGCAACCTAGAAAATGCCTACACTATAATTTACTTTTCCTACAAGACAAACTGTTCTAACTGACCAGACCTGAAACATCTCCAATAAAATCAATACTTTAATAATGTAAGAGTTCCTTAACACCATGATTCAAGTACTAAAGCACGATTGCTTCTATCAAAAGAAAAGGTGGAGGTTTGGAGAGAAGGAAGAACCCAAGGGTGGCCAGTCAGAATTATGATTTTTAGCAGCTCCTTCCTCCAAAGTAGCAGCCTCCTGGGGTGAAGGATCATCAGGGAGACACGCATCCCCATCAAACTTTAAGGAGGGATAAGCAGTTTGGGGTCTATCTGAGTGAGGGGGGAGTAAAAGTTTGAGGCTTGGAAAGTTCCTCAGGGATCGCTTCCTGTTCTGGAATTTCTGTGGAAATCGATCCGCATCCAGAGGGAGGATGAGAGGCTCATTGGAGAGTTTTTTCCTCCCTCTTTAATAATTTGGATATCCAGAGAATTGTTATATATCCTCAAAACATCATTGACTACATTCCAATAAGAAAAGGCCTGGACAGGGATCTTTTCAGGGCCAAAGGCATTGTAATAATCTTGGAGGCACTTACCCACTCTCCTCCATCTCTTTTTATCAATAGTTCCTTCCTGTGGAAAGCAGGGGCAGACATCTCTAATAAAATCAAAAACAACTTCTTAAGATCCTTTTTCTTAACCCTAGTTCCTAATGTTTTGAGGGACTCCTTAAGTCCCCTTAAGAAAAATGCTTGTCCCATGGTAAATCACGTCTTCACCGGTGATTCCCTCTTGGACCAGACTCACGAGAGAGCATTTCCATAGCAGTCACAGTGCAGGATCTTCACTCATGACCGTGTGTGTGTGTG
>PVIH01003256.1:65287-165024 GCA_004025045.1 Sigmodon hispidus | reverse complement strand
CTATAGGAACACCTGACTCACTCTTGAGGGAGGGGGGACAAAACTGGATTTGGCCGGGAGTGAAGACTGATCCAAGCATTATTGGGCCAGTGTGACCATAGGACTGTCTGCTCCCTGCCCAGGGAGGGGATGGGGAGTTGCAGAGAAGAAAAATGATCAGATGTGGTGGGAGGGGGAAGAGACTTTCAATAAGGATATAGAGGGATGGAAAAAAAAATTCAGAGGGAAAGCTGAACACAAAGAAAATATATGTGTAGTAATCTTATTTGCATTTCCACCCTTGATAAGCCATGCTTATGATTATTATCCTCTGTATAGTTATTGTTAACTCTTCGGCATTTTTAAATTCTTTTTACTGTTTTTTTTGATAAATACAAAATAAAGAAGGAAAAAAAAAAAGAAAACAGGAAAGATTGCATCTTGCTATTTTGCAGAAAGTGTTAATCAGCTGTAGGAGTTTCCTGGTGGAGATTTTAGCGTCATTTACGTATAATATCATAGTATTTGCAAATAAAGATATTTTGTTTTCTTCTTAAAAAAAAGTGTTTTCTATTTTCATTTTTTCCATATGACAATTTTGTAAATTTTTTTGGAATTTCACATCATACACCCTAATCACACTCATTTCCTAGTCTTTCGGTATCTGTCCCTGGCTTTCTGACCACCCCCAATGAAGAAAGAAACAAAACAAACAAACAAAAATCCAATTTGTGTGATTTATCTACTCACCAGAGCGAGGTCAAACTCTCAGTGGCCTGCCCTTTAAGTAGAACTGAGTTTAAACCACTCCTGCCCCCAAAGCCATCACTTGCGGAGAGCTACACTTCAGCACCCTTGTCACATTTTAAGAGATGTCTAGGCAATTACTTTTTTGGGGGGTAGGGATGGGATAGGGGTAGGAGTTCTCATAGAAGTCTCCCATGTCCTTGATTCTCAACTGTGCGTCTGCTGTCATCGTCATCAATATCACAGTTAAAGTAGCTTTCTTAAGAACTGTGGTTGGGGCTGGAGAGATGGCTCAGCGGTTAAGAGCACCGTCTGCTCTTCCAGAGGACCCGGGTTCGATTCCCAGCACCCACATGGCAGCTAACAACTGTCTGTAGTTCCAGTTCCAGGCAAAACACCAAGGCAAATAAATAAATAAAGTTTAAAAAAAAAAAAAAAAAAAAAAAAGAACTGTGGTTCTGGGCTACACTAAAAGTACTCAGAAACATAAATTTAATGAGAGTCTATAAAGCCCTTTTGAAGCCATTTTAGGTTACTGAATATTTACATAAATGTATTTTGCTATCATTCTCCATCCCTCCAAGGTCTGTGTATCAGGCTGAATGTGTGAATCTCTAACCCTGACTAGAAAGAATAGCTCTGTATTCCAGCCAGATGAGGCCTTTGGTGCAATGCAAATGTGAACTGGTTTTAACCACACAACACTGAATCACTCCACATGAACAACACTAGAACTTTCAATGCATTTGCCATTTTTATTTCGTGATGCGGTAACATCATTCACAACGGGCTGTGATGCAGTTGACAGTGTAATGGAGAATATATCTTTCTTGAGCTATTTATAACTAAACACTAAATAGTTTAATTACAGTGGAAATTCTGTACAATTTAAGGCTTGGCTCTGAACTAGATTGTAAATATGGACCAGATTTGTAAATAAAACACCTTTTTGTTCAAGTAAAAGAAGAAATTAAAGTCAATGAAAAAAATACAAGGAAAAGAAAAAAAAACAAAGCAAAAATAGCCTGACAGGTCTTTCTGGGGTAAATCACCATAATATTGTAAACTAACAAAAATACAGGTTTTCTCCCCCCAAACAATGATAATTTACATATTGAGGGTTTGCTTCAGTAATTTTGGAAATCTTTCTGGATTGAATGGAGACCAGAGAGAATGACTAGGAGGAATTACACCCATGTGCTAAAATCAGTTCTACCTTAGGACAAATTAGAGACACAAAGCAAGATTGTAAGCTTTAAATATTTCTAGAGAGTCAGAGAGTCATCACTGCTTACGGGTGGGAATAACAAAGCCGATATTAGACAAGGGCAGTTCAAGTTGTTTTACCGAATAAAGTTGGTTATTGGCACATCTAATCTGGGGTAAATCTGACACACTGGACCTACACGCCTGATAGCAGGTGAGGGTAATTAACATTTATTTGTAAACAGAGAATTTGTCACCTATGGAACTGCGATTCTGTTGAGACTTTAATAATAAACTATGAAAGGCATGAGTTGTGGATGTGTTACAAGAGATCACGGTTTACACTGTTGGTTATGAACGTGCAGGTAGAGTTGAAAAACAGATATTTTGGTGAAAATTAAAAGTGCAGTTCTTTTGTAATTTTTATCATCATCGCTTCATGCAGTATCAGTTTAGTGATGCTGATTCGGATTGCTTTATTATGAGAAGATCTCTCTGCCAGTGTCTTTCATTAAAGGTCAAGGTCAGTTCTTCCGTAATTTTCCATGGACAGATGCAAGTCAGTTGGGTTAGAAGAGGAAACTCCACATAGGCTCCGGTTTTCCTAACAGTTTACATGACTGGGTTCATGTACAAGCTAAGTTATTCCTGTGGGAGAAAATATTTTGTTAGTTTCTCATTTGAAAACATCCCAGTAGTTACAAAAAGTACCCTGAAAGTTATAATGCTCAATCTCACAGGAAGCATAAGATTACATCACCCAAGTGGCTGAAGCCCATTGGAGAAAGCAAATCTTTTTTTCTCTCTCACCTTTATTCCCATCTTTCAAGAATCCTATTAATTTGAATCTGAGGGAGATTCACATTTTCTTTTCTTATTTTAAGAAGAGGTATTACTCATTCACCTAAATGCTTCAGAAATGGATCTGGACAACCTCTTTTTAATGTCTTATTCTAGAAGTACATGCGTCAGTAGCTACAAGTGCACTTTGCATTCACCTAGGGATGCAATGCGCATGGCCACCTGAGTTCTTGCATGGCAGGTCAGTAGACACGACAAGGCTGTGCACACAAAGACCAGAGCCTGCTCAGGATGCTGCTCACACAGATTGGCAAGGCATGCACTTTCAGCAGGAAAACAGGACCACAAATCTGCATTTTTGTCTCCCTTTGGGACACACAACAGTATACGATGGGGAGAGCCACTCACAGAATACAGGAAATATAAGACATTAAAAAAGAAAGTTAGTACTCAGTTTCAAGCTAAATCAGTCGTCTGAAGCACAGACACTTGTCTTGGAAGAGCGCACTTCCAAGGGATGATGCTCTCAACAAAAGCATGACGAAGTCCGCCTAATTTTTCTACAAGTGGGAAACACAAATTCAGCTTCTTAGAAGAACCTGCTCTTGTTTTTATTAAGTCACATGGCAAGTGAAATCAAATTTGATATTTCAAATTTGAGTAATGGAAAGAATGCCAAGCCCAGATGAAAAGATCAGCAGTGAGACCAGGCAAGCAGGGAAGGACCACCCTTCCCCTCCTCCTCTACTGGCATGGGTGCAAACGCAGCTTTGAAGATGGAGTCTCCACAGCAGAGGCGGTACCCTGGCACCCACAAGTGGGTCTCCATCTTCTCACTAGCAAGCCCTACACATGCCAGTGAGAGAGAACAAAGGAGAGGGGGAGGCAAGACAAAGGATGGAAGGGAAGTGCCCCATGCCACATGCCAGCTGAGGCAAGCCTAGAGAATCAGCGTCACCTCTTACCTCTGGTCAATCCTCTCCATCTTCGGGTGTGATTTCTGTCTCTTTATGGACCACTACTTTGGTCACTGACATGTCGGGGTGCTGCTCTTTGGCCTCTTTAATTGCCTGAGCCAGAGCCTATCCCCAGGAAATCACAGAAGGGCAAAAACAGAAAGGGGGTGGGACATGCATGAGCAGTAGCAAGGTGTAGACTTTCATGAGCTAAATCTATATTCACAATTAACAATGAGGTACAATGATTATAGAAGGATTCAAAATCATACTCTGGAAAGTTAATTCAGAAACTATTTTAGAATACATGCTGAACTACAAGATTAGCGTCGGGAACTATATATATATATGTGTTTACATTTAATTTCTCCGTCAGAGCATTTACCATCTCACATATCCTACCTGGTCATGGTCAATGTCAGCATCTCCTGTGATGACTATTCGCTTCTCAATTCTCGTCTCTGAAATGCCTCCTTTCACAGTCTAATGGAAACAGAAAAGCTTTGTGAGTTACTCACTAGGTAGTGGCAGAAGTATGAAGGGCCAGTGTCCTCCACTCTTCCATAACTAAACTAGCCATCTACTGTAGGCATTTACCTTGTTTTCTCTCAAATTGAGGAGAGTTCTTTGGGGTTAGTAGGCCAAGTTTCTAGGAGATTTATTCCATGCCCACCCTGGGGTGAGCATCAAGGATATCAGAATGAATCCTCAGGAGAAACTAGCACTGGATAACAAGTTCATGGTATATATAGACCTTCCAAAATGACTTCTAATACAGATAACTTGACCGCTGACAGGCAAGTAATGAATTCCTTGTGCAGCCCAATCTGTCAGAGGTTTTAATCGTCACTGACTTTCTCCAGTTGCCAAGAATAATGGTTGTGGGGTTTGCTCCACTTACTTTGGTGATATGTGTGGTAGTTGTGGTACTAGTGGTTTCAGATGTGATTGTTTGTGCACTCATCAGCACACCTGGCTCCAGATCTGCCCCAGGATCAACCTAAGCAGGGACAGGAACACACACAGGACACTTACTCTTCCTAATACTGGTCCATTCTTTAATGCACAACAGTGACTGAGTGAACATAGTCCTAACCATACCAAGACACAACCAGCCACATATGGAAAATAATCAGAAATTATTAACAGCCAGACTGAATGTATCCAGATATTGCTAAACATTGAAATACTACAACCACTGGCATAGCGTTTACATTGTGCAAGATGGTATGAGCTATCTAGATATTAAACTGTACCTGAGGATGTGCACATTATAAGGAAAGGTTGTACCATTTTAGACAAGGGATATACATCCATAGATGTGTGTACCCATGGGAAACCTGAAACCCACTTCCTTGGAAGGAACAAGTGCTTCTCACAATCACAGCACAGTTCAGGTATAACGTGGGAGCTCTAAAAGTAAATTCTAGGCAAAGCCACAGGCTAGGAGGATTAAAACAAACTGAGATGTTAGGAATATGAATAGTGTGTGGTTCATCCCTCTTTCTTGTGCATAGCTGCACACCCAGGTTTCTGAGACTTTTTCTATGTCTAAAGCCTTGGTTAAGTCACCGTGGCTCCATGATTAGTAATAAAACCACAGTATTGTAACTGTTCTGGACAGAAATGGTTTAGATGCAGGGTCCTCTCAGCCTCATGGACTAGTACCACGTAGTTACACTTGAATACATGAAGCCATAAAGTTGCCAGGCCTCTGGTCTTACCTGTGATGACTCGTATGTGATGGTTTTTGTTTCTGTGTGAACTACTGGTACTTCCTTGGTAGAGATTTCCAGCTTTACTCCTCCAGGAGAAACACTGCCCACAGACATGCTTTCCATCTTCACAGTGGATGACTGGCAGAGGGAAGCAAGGGGGAGGGATGATGAAGGTGTGAACACAGTCTGAATTTCTCAGTCTTCTTGGTGTCTTTGGTACTTTTGTTTGTGACAAAACTTTCCATATTCAATGAGGAGGTGAGATAGGGATCACGGTGCACAATGGATCCATGTCAGCCTTCCTAAATTACACCGTGTTGTTGACATAGGATGTTTGAGGCAACAGAAACATTTTAAAGGGAATTAAAAAGTCTCATAGGCAAATACTGATGGAGTTAAACCGATAAGGTGGCTTTTACATTAGTAATGAGGGAAGAAGAGTAAGTACCAAGTCACCAAGATCTTGGGAAAGGGTGATAAAGAATAAAGTTCTGGAAGGTGGAGAAATGTTTTCTGGTTCTTCTGGAAAAGGAAATTGATGTGGGATGTATTTCTGTATGCTGTGAGTATGCTTTATTACCATTTGTTAATGAAAGGATTGTTTTGGCCTATGGCAAGGCAGCGTGGAGGCAGGCAGAAAATCCAAGCAGAGATAAAAATGGAGAAGGCCAGAGTCAGGGAGATGCTGCGGGTGGCTTCCCAAAAGAGCAAGATGTAGTAGAACACAGATAAAGCCACGGAGCCATGTGGCAATACAATAGGAATGGGTTGAATTAAGTTATAAGAGCTAGTTGGTAATGTTCCTGAGATATAGGCCAAATAGTTTGTAATTAATATAAGCCTTTGTGTGATTATTTGGGACTAAGCAGCTGTGGAGCTGCAGGTCTGGACCTTGGGGGCAAGCATGGGCCAGAAACTTTTGATTATAGTAAATGGATCAGAAATAAATGTCATTTTCTTTCAAAAATCTTTATTACTATTATTATTGTTGTTGTTGTTGTGTGTAGGTTAAAATACACCTTTCAGAACTTGGTTTTCCCTTCCACTGTGGATCACAGGAATGTAACTCAGGTCATCGGGCTTGAGTAACAAGCTCTATTAGCCATTATGCTATCTGTGTGGCCCTCAGATTTTCTAATATCTAATCGTTAGTTTCCCATGCTTTCTGTCAGTTATAATTTCAATGTCAGAATCTACTTCCTGGAACTTTACACCATCAATATTTCAATACTCGTTTTTATGCTTCTATGTGACCCCAAATCTGGAAACAAGCATGGGGATCCTTCACTGCTGTGCACAGGAAAAGAACAGAGAGAAAAACCAACATCCCGTGTATGATGAGGTATAAAATTAAATGTAGCTCTTCTTTCCCACCGATTGAAATCTCAGGGCATCCCCTGAGAGTAATAATAACTACTGTTCACCTCAAAATGAGACTTTTGTTCCAAAGCCTCAGAAGGGTACACAGCCACTGCCTGCTCCTCCTCATGGGAAACCGCGGCTGGCTGTTCCTGCTCAGGAACAGGCTTGTCAGTCTCCTCTCCTCTCTCTTCCTTAGCTGCTTCTGTCACAGAAGAGCCTTCCTTCCCTTTCAGGCTGCGAGGGTCTGTGGGCGAGGACTCTGCAGCATCCACTTCTTCCCCTGCTGTGTGAGAAGCATCCCCACTGCCACGCACATTCATCACTCTTCTCTCCTCCACCAACACTGTCTCCTGAAGCACCTTCTCAGTGCTGAGGGGCTGGGAGTGTGGGGTTGGTTCCACCTCCGTTTCAATGGACTCTGTTTTTGTTTCCAGTTTCTGTATGAGAAGAGTACAGTGTCTGAGTGACCTTTCATAAAACAAAACTAACGCTGTCCCCACCCCCCAGGTGCTGCTCACTGGGATGGTCAAAGCTGATTTCAAGAGCTCATATGCACAAACACTGATGGAAATAAAAATTAGTTTTCATTCCTCCTACCAGCTTTGAGGTGTGCCTGTTTGATACACCACACACTGCGACCCACACAGCTTTTTCAGAACATTGACAAAAAACAAAACAAAAAAATACCAGAGTGTAATAAAATAGATAAGTGGAGAAAAAGAACGTGGAGGCATTGCTTCACATTCACACTGGCTTTGAATGTGCTCTTAGACCCAATGGATGAGACGGAATGTTTCTAAAGAGTAAATGCTAACACAATTGTTTCTGAGTACAGGAAGCACATTCTTGAAGTGGAATGAAAGGTACGTGACACATGCATGCAGCACCGCAAAGGACATCTTTGGGATGCGGGAAGGCAATGGCCACTTGGATGCAAAACACAGTCACACACCTGGCACAGGCTCACAAAGCAAAGCAAATGGGCACATTCAGAAACAGCAAGGATGGAAGGAAACGGCCACCTGCACCCAGCTCTGGGTAGTAGATGAAACCCCTCCTATGAACTCTGTGGGTTTTCGCGCAGACTCTAACAGACTTAGGATCTCTGCGCCATCCAGGAGCTTCTCCCCAGAAGACTGTTTAGTCTGAGTGGAACAAAGAAACGAGAGTCAAGCAGGAGAGAGACAGGTTTTGGTTCATAGCTTGCTAGACAAAACTGGAGGCAAAGGAAGAAGGAATGAAGGAGTCCACGGATAGAGCTTGGAAACAGAAAAGAAAAGGGGCATAACACAGCGAACTAGGTGACCATGAGCCCTTGTTTGCTAAAGCAGAGTTATTATGTTCAGGGTGGCGGCGATCTAAGCAGGTCACTTCCACCCCCCATTTAATTGCAAGCCACAGCAGCGTTATCACGAAATCTTGGGAACAGGCAGCTAGAAATAAAACGGGAAAAGTGTTTTAATGCTGACTTTAGACTGCAATATTGATTTAATCATGGAAGGAAAGGAAAAAAAAAAAAGCTGGAGGGTTCACTGCTGTCAACATAAAGCCAAGCGGCAAGAGAAACAGAAAAGGTTCAGGGCGGAAAGGCGTTGGTTCAAAAACTGTCATGCTGGAGTCTTAAGCTGTGACGAATGAGAACCACTGGTTACCACCACTTGGGATGCAGATGACTCAGTGACATAGTGAGCAGTAGCCACAGCAAAGGCTGGCTCCTGGGAGTATCTCCATTCAGACAGGCTCTTCCTGCGTGGGCCAAAGGGCCCTACCTTCAACACCTCACATTCGGGCACCTGCTGAGGTTTGCTGAACCTGGGGTGGGCAGTCACATCCTCTCCCAGTTTTGGAGCTTTCTGGGTGTCATCTTCCTCAGGGCTCTGCCGACGAGATTCAGCTTCCTTGATGGGTGCCAGGGATTCTGACAATCTCCTCTTTGGGGTCTGGACCTCGGGTCCTCTTCTGGGTTTCTCATCAGCCAGGGATCCCAGGACCTCGTATTCCACTAGCAGGGGCCCGACCTTCATGGCCTCTGCGCCAGCTCTTTCCACCTTCTGCAGGCCTTCCAGGGAGGAGGCTTGTGCCACTTTCTCCCTCTCCTTAGCTTTTCCAGTCATGGTAACAATTCTTCCCGAGACGGTGTCGTAGGATTTCCCTAGTGTGTACATCTTCTGCTTATCTTCTTCTGTAAGCTGCATTTCTCTGGCCAAGTCATCAAAGCCATGCATGTCAATCCTACTGGATTTTAGCAAGTCTGCTGGGATCTCGCCAGTTTTACTGCTCACGGTAACCACCTTGTAAGTCACAATCTTTTTGGAATCACCATCAACTACCTCAGTGGGTATTTTGTCTACAATAACCCAATCCTCTGTGCCCTATATTCAAAATATAAAAGCTAAATTAGAAAAAGCTGATAGTATCTTGTTTATAAGAGAATCTTTTACCAAAAAAAAAAAAAAAAAAAAAAAATCAGGGCCTAAACTACACAAGGGTATGGGTAGGATGGTCAAAAAAGGGTGGCCTGCTATCATTTAAGAAGAATTATGGCTGGAGTCTCCTCTCACTTAAAATCTATTAATTTCTACCCAGAATACATTATGTGGGGGTGGCGTTGTAATGTCACGTTTCTCTAAATAGGAACATATATTGGCAATGAACTTTATAAGAAACCAATTTTCTTTTTGACTTAAAATTGGATGGTGTAACTGAACTATTCAGCTTTATACGTATATGTACAAAAGATAGTTTTCCTTGAGTGCTTCACTGACCCAGCATTTTCACATGGAAGTTGAAGGTGTTCTCCAAGTTTCTGGAAATATCATTTTCCATGTGTGTAAATCTATTTCCAGGGAAGTGAGTTCATGACTATACTTAGTATCAATGCATACTGAGTGCGCCTGTATTCAAGGTATTGTGATGGGATTTCCCGAGGAGATACTACTGATTGGATCCTTTCATAAATAAGGCTTACTGGTCTGTAGTGTTCCAGTCTTAGCTAGAACTACAGGTCTGTGTCTCAGTAATTTCTTTCCATGTTCTTTAGTGTTAGTTCCAACAGGTAGACTAAAGGTAAGAACCCTTGGCCCACAGGAGAGCTAACAGGATGACATCAGTCAGTGGCTAACCAGCCTCTCAGGTTCAGAGGAGCAGATGAGCATTCTGTTTTATATCCTCAACTAGGGTGCTGTTTTCTATTTCTTGTAGCCTGAAAGCTTGAATCTAGATATATGCCTGTGCTGAGCAAAATAACTGCAGATTGATCTACATGCTGGCATTGGGCTAAAAGAAATGAAACAGAAAAAAAATAACCTCTAGGGTCGACGGGATAGTTTTCTGGAAAATTATTTGATGAGAAGTAGCCACAGAATCAGCTGAGTCGCCTTCTTGAATTTTCTTAATCACACTTGGCTAGCAAAAAGAACCAATACAAGTTCAGAGCATTTGAATCAGTCAAAGTCACTTAAATAGCAGATGTAAACAGACTGCGAGGAGTTTTAGAAGATTTCCACAAGTAGCAACAAAGCTTCAATGGAATTTTTTATCATGTAGAAGTCCTCAGCAATATGTTATGAATCACTAACATACTAAAAAATATTGCCTTTCCCAATGTCTAAGCAAATTAACACACCCACCTTAGCTTTAAACAAGAAAAACTAAGGAAGTAAAAACCAGACACTTCAGTGACCCAGAAGACTGAAGAATGATTCCTTTACAAAAATATGCCATTTGCTTTTTTACCTGAGACTCAAGGAATGGTGAACTTCCTTGCTGTAAAAATACAACTTTCTCAGAAATCTCTCTCTCTTCTTTGGTCTGTTTGAATAAAGGGGACTGGAGAAGAGGGGGGTAGACATGCCCAGAGAGATGAGTTAGGAAGCAAGCACTGTATCATATGTGTAATCACAGTCATTCATGTTTTTCTTAAAAAATTATTCATTTGAAAAGTGGCCTAGAACCGTTTCAAGTTTTAATAATCATCTCCAAATGGGCAACATTATTTCCTGTAATGGATGTTCACACAACTCAGACATTTGAAATTTCCACAAACACAGAGCACACGAAAAGAATTTCTTGGCATTTCTCTGATGGCCCTAATAGTGAGTACAAAAAGAAAATGTGAATAAAATAGTTTTAAAAGCAACAGAAGAAGTGCTCACTTCCATTTCTAACAGCTGTCCAACCATATCCTCATGTGCGTGCTATTTGGTAGTGAAGGAAATGTACACATGGTTGGTGCATTAGCCATCTGTCTTGACTAGCTTTAACTCCCAACTTGATACAACTGGAGTCATTTGAGAAGGAAAACCTCAGGGGACTGGCCCATTGTCATCTCTGTGAGGAGGTGATTGTTAATTGTGTTGGTGGTGTCATTCCCTAGGCACAAAGTACTAGGCTGCATAAGAAAGCTGCTTAAACATGAGCCTGCCAGTGAGTCAGAAGGAAACTTCCTCTATGGAGTCTGCTTTAAGGTCCTGTTTGAATTCCTGCCCTGCCTTCCTTCAATTGAAGATGGACTGTGAACTGAAACTGTAAACCAAATAAGCCCTATCTATCTATCTATCTATCTATCTATCTATCTATCTATCTATCTATTTATTTTTATCACAGTACAGAGAGCAAAGTGGAACATTATTCACTTGAACAAACCCTGTCATTTTTGAATAGATGTCTTTGTTAGCCTCTAAGCAAACAAAACTTTAAACTTTCATAATATGGTGAATAATTTTTAAAGTTAATTTCCAATTACCTGAATGAAATCCAATGACCTGAATGAAAACTTTAGATCAAACCATAATTTTCTTTAATGTATAGAATCAAGAAACAGTAACTTTACCCTTTGATGCAGGAAGCAGCCCCTGTGTTTTAACGTCTCTCTTTGTTATTTGCTTTAGTATTAAATAAACCTAATTCCAATGGTGATCCCACTGATACCAGGCTTGTCTCTGCATAGTGTACAACTCCATACGGTAGAATAATTTTGAAATTAATCTAAAAACGATCGAGCAAAATTCAAAGTTTCTGGAAGAATAGAATTCTTTAAGGAAATCATATCACTATAAATTATACATGAAAACTCTGGAGTTTAGGCCACATTCAGAACCAAATGTCAATAACAGTTAACATAGTGAGATAGGTTTAGAATTAAATTCTATACATGGTCTACAACCTAACCAATCCCTCTACTAATGAAGTGAGTATTTGCCTACTAATCACTTAGTAAGAACTACATAGAAATGATTGTAGGGGAAAACTGGAACATTTTGTGACAACTACTATAAATTGTGACAAAAGTATTCTCAGATGATTCTTTCCAACAAGAGGTAAGTAACCCATTTTTTTTAATAAAAGAAAAATAATTTCTATCCCATTGCAATTCTGGAGGAGGCCATTGCAAAATATAAAATGTACTATGAACAATTATTAAATTCATATTAAAAACAAACACTTTCACTAACAACCTCTTTTTCAAACAGAAGTGAGGATCAGGAAGAGAAGTTCAAAATTGTAGATGATCTTCCAGAATAATACTGTTACATCTCTAATTATAATTGTCAAGATAAATGTTATTCCAAAAGCCAGGTACCAAAACAGTGGTTTTCAGAAACCCTTCTGGCCTAAAAAACAAACAAACAAACAAACAAACAAACAAAAAACCCTATTTTTTAAAATATGTGCCTGTTACTGAAAACATCAGCAGGCCACATTTAGAACTGTGTGCCAACAATAGAAACAGCTAACTGGGATAGGTATATGGGATAGGTATAAAATCAAAGTTATCCTTGGTCTATCTTCAAACTCAACCAGTGCCTCTACTAAGGAAATGATAAACTACTGATAAATTGAAGCCTCTACACTGTGCCTTTATTACAGCTAAAAATACAGTCATGTTTATATGCCAACTATTTTATTTAGTTATTAAACATTACTTTGGAATATTCTTGAGATGCAAATTACTATTCAGGGCTACAAAATTAATCATATTCATTTTCTTTTGAATTATTAAGGTTTTCTAATAATAAATGTTAGAGAACAGATAAGTTTGAAAATAAATATAAAAGCTATAAATCATGAGAATCGATTATAGTCAGTGTCTATCTCAAAGCTGTATTATATTAGATGCACTACACCTATTAGGCTCACTAGATTACATAGTGAATATACTTGTGAATTTACTGCTCACATCAAAAGAGGACAATATTGGCATTACACAGGCATTAACATTGATTTGATTGGTATTTGGGAAATGTTGATATCCAAGTAACCACTAAAGAACACAGCTCTAAAATGTGCTGGCCTAAGTGCCATATGCAAGGCCATTTTGGGAACTGTTTGTGCTCAGTGTCGCTTTCACACAAGCAGTTCTGTTCATAAATGTTAATAAGGACTTGATTTTACCCACTGCTATGAGGGCACCTCTGCTATTTCTCTGCTACTTCTTCAGACATTTGAAGCTTGAAATCACTGGTCATCAAAATCTGACTTTATGTATAGTGAACACATGAAATTCTTAGAATATAATCCTTATTAGTTCACTATACATTTTTAAACTTTAGTATTTTTTATTATTTATTAATGGTAGCAGTTTACAGAAGTAACAATTAGTATTTAACCACTATAGATAAAAAGATGATAAATTAAAAATGTAAAATTAGATTTTTTTTAAAATATCATTTTATCACTAAAATTCATTAAAAAAAAAAAAACCAGAAACCAACTAAGTTGGAGTCATAAATGTGAGGTTATTGAATCTAAGTATCTTCCTGATTCTGACACAAAATATTATTTTATTTGCGACACAAATTTTAAAAAAATAAGTTAAATGTTTTATGTAGATACAAGTAGGACTCTTTCTACTCTGAATGACTAAAGTGGCCGTGTCACATAACAGAGTGAATCTTTGAAAAATGTCTCCTATCCAAAATAAAACTGATTGCTTATGAGTCGGTAAACCAATATACACTACATATTCCTGGCTGAAGGCTGACAAGATTGTCTGCTTTTCATAAAGCCAGAAAGAAAAGCTAAGGTCTAAACATAGAAACTGGAGTTGATTTAGACAATATGAATGTTTCTTTTGCTCTTATGGCTATCTAAAGGTCTCCCGGCTGGACTATAAACTTGGATACCATTGGCAACTGTCTCTACTGAAAAACACAAGATAATGTAGGGGTTGCTCTGCCTGGCCCAGCTGTCTAGAGAAGCGCAGGGCTTGGGCCCTATAAAGACAGCTCTCATCTTTCAGGACCTGAATTACCTAGCTTTTCTAGAACCTCTCTAGCTACAAAGGGATGTTTCTATTGGGTTATGTTGAAATGAGTCGTTTTTGGCTGTCTCCATTCTTGTACAGACATCCAGGGAACACTCAGGGTCCATCAAATACTAACCCCTTCAATTATTAATTCAACATCATTCTCTAAGATTCAGGAGTAAAATGTCTTCTCAGCCTTATGGCTTTGACTTTTAAAGTCTTCATATTTATTAACATCTCTTATTACTCAAATTCTCAAATTTCCTTCAGTATCAGCATAGAAAGAGATGCTGGAATTCCTTTCTTGTTTTTTTTAAACTTTGTTTTGCTTTAGTGACTATTTGTTTTATGTATTTGTAACTTAAGTCAATACATAACATCTTTAGATCCAGAGCCCTGTTTCCAAAAGAGATAGCAGAAATAAATAATCCAGATTTGAAAATTACAATACAATTTAATCATAACAGGTGACTTTTTAAAAAAACACATGTGTACATATGCAAATGTGTGCATGCACATGTGTATATATGTGTGAGTGAGGGCTACATGTGCCACAGCATATATGTGGAGGTTAGAGGGCAACCTTACGTTTTAATTCTCATGTTCTATCATGTCTGAGGCAGGGTTTCCTGTTGTTCACTGCTGCATATGCCAATTTAGGTGGCTCAGGAGCTTTGGAGGATTCCATTGTCTCTGCCTCTCTTCGAAGCAGGTATGTGGGCCTGTAGAGGCTCACTACCATATCCAGCCTTAGGGTGCATTTTGGGGAATCAACCATGTCTTATTCTTATGATTGAACATTAAATGCTTTATTCATAGACATATTTCCTTAGTCTACAGGTGCTATTCTTAATAATACAAAGACTATAATGATGAAGACAAACTGAATGTTAAATTTTGTCTTCTGATATGTAAGCAATTTGAATGGAACTGGTAGTTAATGGTACTGGGAGACTTTGGTAACAATGCTTTCATTTATTCTGCCTAAAAAAGAACTTTTTCAAAGTAACTCAGATGGATATCCAACTCTTCCCATTACAGCTGGGATTGGGTTTGCCATGAATGTAGTGATAATGAGATACTGGCACTTCAGATAAACAGCTTTCAAAGCATGCTGAACAATGGGTGTAATTAGATTCTTATTTTCTCCACAAGGTCTTTAGTATTGTATATATACTACTGTTTAAAGGCTTTCTCTCACACAACAGCTGGAGTTTTGATGTTCTATTCTGTCACAGCTTCTTGGGCAAATATCTCACAATAAAAGGATCTTGATAAGGAGACTAATCAATACAGTGCTCTAAAGATGAAATTTCTTTATTTTGAAAGAGAGATAGCAGGATGCTCTCTAATGGGTGATCAAAGGGCTATTACATCCCCAGTGTAGGAGCTCTGGAGTGACAGGGTCAAGTCCTCACTGTTACTTAAAAGTCAATTTCCTGATATGGAAACACACTTAGTGAAAAAGAGACTCTGTCACTAGCTTTTCTCATTTTTTAAAAAGCAAACACATGTAAAATTAGTTAAATAACCAGTTATAATTAAAATAAAAAGCATTAAGTTAAAATAAAAGCCCAGTATTATATGCCAGAGTAATTATCTGTCCTGAAATGCTATCAACCCCTAACCCCCATTTAAACAGCAGACAATCTTATCAGGTCTCATTTCCCAATTAACAAGAAGAATAAACAAGTTTTTTAAAGGGCATTTCTCGACACAGGAGAAGAAAGTGTGTTTACAGAAAGCATCGATTCACTAAGAGATCATCGACTTTTCCCAGGTATAAAATTGACATTAAAGATAAGGATCGGGAGATGTACATTGGGGTCTCCCTACTCTTGTCTGGTTAAGATCATTCTTAGCACAATCTGATGCCGACTCACTCTTCATCTGCTCTGTTTACCTTAGCAGATACCTTATGAGCACTGAGCACTTCATCCAGCTCTGACCACACACCTTTCCCTGTCACAGACCCTGTGGGGAAGTGATAACCACTGGGTAGAAGCCAAATGGCCCATAGCCCAAATACTGACCTCTTCAGGTACAAGTGGCTCAATCATGGGAGCATCCTCCTGCCTGGCCGCCAGTCGCACGGGGGACGTGGAAAGCCTCTTTTCCCACTCGTTCGTTAAGGCAGTTTCTGTAGAGGTTTCTAAGAAGGTTCTTTTCAGCTCGCTAATGTTGGTTTGGTGTTTCATCAATTC
Source organism: Sigmodon hispidus (assembly GCA_004025045.1). Taxonomy (NCBI): domain Eukaryota; kingdom Metazoa; phylum Chordata; class Mammalia; order Rodentia; family Cricetidae; genus Sigmodon; species Sigmodon hispidus. The sequence continues at coordinate 148,805 of PVIH01003256.1, read as the reverse complement.
GTCTTGAGTTTTATCTAGCTCCTAAGGTCAGATTGAGAAGATTTCAACAGTCAAACTTTCACAATGACTTTCTATACTCCCCTCTTTAAAAAAAAAATTATCAAACACATTAGTAGTCAAAAGGAAACCGAATCTGGATCAGGGTTCAAGACACTACCACAAACACTCTCGTGAAAATGTAGGATTTCCAGGGAAACAGGAAAAAAAAATAATCTAGTTTCACACAGCATACAGGGAAAAAAAAAAAGCTAAAGGTAAATTCTAAGGAGTGAAGTCTACATGTAACCAGAGGATTAAAACAAATAAACACACAGGAAAAGGGATCTGTGTCTAGGAGAGAATAAGGAGTCAGAGTTAAGTGGAGACATCACCCCCAGTCACTAAGGGTTGAGCACACAGTTCATGCATCATGGTTCAAGTTCACAGGTATGCCACGGAAGGAAGGATCAACACACACAGAAGCATGCACTGGTGCATACCAATACCAACCTCTAACATAAGATTACTATGTTTGACATACACATTTTCACCCTTTATTCGCTTAATCAGACTATTCTGAAAAAAGTGGAGAAGAGAGGGAAAGGTAAGGGACACGGTAGTCAGGGATCAAACGACAGTCTACACGCCGTTGGCATGGTAACCGAGAGGGAACATGCACAGAACTTCCGAACGTGGCAGACAATGACTGGTCACACACTGGTCTGGGGTTTTGTTGTGTCTATAATTTTCTACCTGTGCCTTGACTTCTGCATCTTCCTCCTGGTCCGACTGCCAGCAGCAAGAGAGAGGAGGAGATAAAGACTTACCAAGCGGCTTACTCTACCATTGAAGACCTGTGGTCTCTACACTCGCATGTTGTGAGCACTGTGGTCCTCTCACTTCTTAGACACAAAGCTTAACTCTCACACACAAATGCTGAAGCTTCGTAAGAATAAAAGCAGCAATGGACTCTGGTCAGTGGTTCTCTGGCATTTGAATAGGCAGATGTACGTGCTTGAGAAGGGGCAGCGGGGTAGGCAGGTTATCCTTACTACACATTAGCAAAGGTTTTGGAGTCTGGAAGCTGGGGGAATCAATTCACGGTTCCTAAGTGTGGCTGTCATTATGAGAAAATGACAGCCCCTCTATATGCAAGGCCTCACAATGATTATATGTCAGCTCTTGTAACTTCCAGTTTGTAGACCACAGAACTGCAGCTCAAAGAGCTCAATACGCAGCCTTCTGAATTTTAAAAGCATGTGGAGCCTTGAATTCCTTGTACTTACACACTTGGTTTTTTTAATTGTTATTTTTTATCTCTGTGTATGAGTGTTTTGCCTGCATGTATGTCTGTGCCCCTCTTGTGGGCCTGGTGCCTGCAGAAGCTACAGGAAGATGTTGGATCCTCCGGAAATGCAGTCTCAGATGGTCATGAGAGCTGCCATGTGGGGCTGGGAATCAAAACTGAGTCCTGTGGAGGAGCAGTCAGTGCTCTACATCACTGAACCCTCTCTGCAGCCCCCACTATATTGCTGAGAAAAGGCACCCACCTCAGCCTAGAGAGCGCTGGGATTACAGCTATGAAGCACTGTACCCAGCTGTCCCCTACATAGATATACAGGATAAGGAAGAAAGTATAAACAAAATACATAACCTTCAACAATACTACCCTTCTTTCTTTAAAATGAAAGTTTTTTTTTTTATCAAAAAGGCATTCCATTAAAAATATCTCATAACCAATTCATTGTTCGTCCTTTTCCAGTTTTAAGGGCCCAGCTTATTCTCAGACTAAAATTGAGTACCAGTAACTGGGCAAGTAGGCCACAGCTCATGGCCAGCATGGTAAGGTGTTTCTCATCACAGCTTTCTGACCTGAGCCTGGTCTTCAGGTCCTCGAGAGACCCTGAGTCAAATGAGGGGTGAGAATAAGGTCATACTCAAGTAAGTAGCTAAGCATCTGGTATGCCTAGAGCTCAGTATTTTACGTTTATTTGCTTAGACAGAGGGTTTTATTGCCCAGTCTGGACACCCACACACATACATTTCTCAGCTTTCCAGGTGTTAGGATTACAGGTATGGACAGCCATGTCTTAGTTGAATTCAGATTTTTTTATCAGTCTATGGGGACCAAGGTGCTTTCTCTGCAAATCCCTGTAATGCCGTGATGCTGGCGATGTGGAGGGAGGAGAATGTGTACACAAGGGCAACAAGACACTAACCCAGTCCTTGTGCCGTGCTGATTCTTATGTGTTGGATCACAGCTCTTTATTTCATTTTCAGGCTTCACAGTGTACAAGGTTATCTGAGCTACTCACTTGCTTTAATGTTATGTAACAAATTTTAAAGTGCTACAGAGATTTAAGGCATTATTATTGAATCACTTCTCATTTCTACTAGAGATCAGATTTGGGTGTTATCTACTGTATTTAGCCTGTGATACTTGCAACCGTCTCTTATAATTTAAGGTACAGTTTTATTTGGCAAAGACAATGATTAACCTGTCTACTTAGCCATGGCAGCTGAAAAAAATCTGGAAAATGGAGTTATGCTATTACCTTCTACTTCAAACTGTCATGATTTACGAGCTGCAGTATTCCCAAAGGAAGAATTTGTATAAAATACCACCAAAAAGTAATGTTTTTCTGAAGACATTTTCAGCTAAGTGATATGTAGGTATTTAAAGCATTTTGAGTTCTCCTCCTAAACTCAGCTACCAAGTATGGCTGCTATTCAATTACATAAAAAAAAAAAAAAAAAAAAAAAAAAAACACACATTACCTAAAGTAATCTCTGTCACAAAGCAAAACTTAAATTCTTCTAGCATTGTGAGAAATAAATAGGTTTCCATTATTACATATAAATACTGTTTTTACAGTATTTAAAATATTTAACCACTTGTATAAGTGTGTGAGGGTATGCACATATGAATGCAGGTGCCTTTAAAGGCCACAGGCATGGGATTCCAATGGAGCTGCCAGACATGGGCTCTAGGATGGAATGTGGTCTTAACTGAGTCATCTCTCAAGTCTCACTTTTATCAAATTTTAATTGCTACTAACAGGGCAGATTTTAAGAAAGACCAGCCACAGACACATTTAATATATGTTAAAGACTTAATTCAGGAGAAATAATAGGGCACTGTCTGATTGCATTTTTTACAAGTAGTAGTTTATCTTTTTTTGAAGAGTTTATTTCCTGAGAGTGACTTGTGTTACAGCCAAAGACTCAAAAAATGCTAAGAAAAATATCACTTTAATAAGTATTAGTTGGTCACTGAGGGTTTAAAAATATGTCTGTATCCAGCCAATAAGCTATTTTAATTATTCATGAAAGTCTTTCCTCCTTCATCATGGATAGCATATTTCAACAGCCTCCTACCAAAATAGAATAACTCTCTTCCTGCACCTCCTCTGGTCCTCTTTTGTCTTTAAGGTATTGTCAGGTAACTGTTTCTCAAAATATAATCCTCAGATCAAGAGCGAAGCCATTTGGGAACTGGTTAGAACTACAAATCCCGTCTTGCCTCATCCAAACCAGAAACCCAACGTGGGGGGGTCATTTGGGTCACTGCATTGTAAGGTCAGGGTTTGAGAAACACTGGCTTAGGCAAAAAAACCAAACAAAAACTAAAAGCAAAACAAAGCTTCTTTAGTTTTTGTTGAAGGTCAGCATTTCTTTCCAGTCCACAATCAAATCCAGAAAAACTCAACGCTCCGAGTCACACGCAAAGCACCAGTGCTAGCCATCTCCCCAGCTGGGTCTCTATGCTCACCTCCGTGGCACTGGTTTCCCCATCCGCTGCAGTATCCGTCCTTTCACTGTCCGTCTGTGCATCACAGAGGAAATCAGATCCGAGGAGGAAGCACGGACAGAAAACAAACCAGTTTGGTCAAACAGTGTACACACTGGTGGATCCATTCACGTTCTTTCTCTGGGGTCTGTGGCAGCCTACCTTCCCACGGGAGTATGGGTATGAGCAAAGAAGAAGCAGAGCCTGGGGTCTTCAGCAGAGCCCCTCCGAGGTCAAGACCCGAGGCACACACACACAGTGGGCCACCCTGACCTGTCTGCGTTTACAGTTCAGAACATCAATTTTTCACCACCCCTACTACTGATGCCTCCAAAAGCTCTCCTAAAAACACTTAACACAAATCAAAAGGAGATTGATTTATATGTATTTTACTCTAGGAATGCCACATTAGAAAACTAAATGAATTTAGATTTATGCTAATAGCTACCATAATAGTCACTGGTCTTTCAGCCCCTCATTTACACCATTGGATCATTTCCACCCACTATGACCACCAGGCTGTCTGCATTACCAGTTAATGAGTAGAGCATACACTGGTGATTCACAGGCCTCTATTTTACATTTTCAAATAGCATTGCTAACAGGTTAACAGCTCTGTTGTTCACTTTGCTCCACTCTCTGATACAGAAGGTACAATCAAGTAAGCATTTAAACATCTCATTGCAAAAGTACCGTTCAAATGATGCAAATGACAGTAATAATAACTGAAAAAATAGAGAAAGAGACATCTACTCAGAGACAAATCAAACAAAGCACAGCATTTGACAAAACCAGGATTTTGGAGGGAATGAGAAAAACCCACTTCAGGGTTCACTTTTAATGTCTATGTGTTTTAATATGTTTAGAAGGGTTTATGGTTAAGTCAAAAACTATGTATTGATGATGAGCCATCAATGCAAATCAACTTTTCCTTCACAAATTATTAGCATATTTCCATATTTTGAAAGCCAGCATCTGAACGATGCCTTATAAGTACAACTATGATGTACATGGGATGTTAGAAATGGTGGCGAGGACTGCTTTGTCTTTCTTGATCTATCTCTGGCCATGACTTTTTTTTTTATTTTTGACACTATCCCAAACTTTGTTAAAACAAAAGCAGCTGAAGTAAACACTTGGCAGGTAGGTGTGCCTGAAAATGGTGTCTACTGATTCTCTTTTAGGAGTAAGGCAGGACTGTCATAACCCCAGGGCCTTAAAAACTGACGGCTGAGGGAGGAACAGTTTGGATGAGTTCAAAAGACAGAATGACCTGAAGATGTTTTAGGCTTTCAAGAAAATAAGAATCATGTTTGGTATATTAGTTAGAAGTGTCAAACACATCTAATGTTGTTGAGGGAATTATTTTCCTACTTTAAGAAGTTTCCTTACAATTTTAAAATTTACTTCATGAATTTTCCCATATCTTAGCATTAGAGTTCAACCATAGGTAAGATTAATGAGTCTGACATCAGATTAAATGTGTTTGAATCCTTGCTTTTCAAACCTGTGATGGGTTGTACATATTTCATAGTTTAATCTATTTTCTTTTTGGAAAATGGAGATAACAGCTGTGTCTGTATTGCATAAAGGTTGTCAAATGCTTTGTGAAATTCCTGCCAGACAGAACTACAAGTCACCAATAATAACTGAAATAAACATATGGCTAGTTATTACTCTGATTTTCCTAGGTATCAAAAGTTACTGGTTGTAGCTAAATTCCCTCAAAACCTGGGTGCAGGTTTTGTGTCTATAATGATCAGATCCTCTATTTAAAAAATTCTTCTGTGAACTCCTTCAGATTTCTGATTTACAGTCTAATCTATCAACAAAAAAATAATTGAATAAAGCAGTCTTGATAACAGCTGTTATTTATACTGTATATTATTAGTAATATATAATATATACCTGTGATTACACAAAACTGCAAGAGGACAGCATGTCATGAATTAATATATAATATTATCTTTACACATCTAAAGATATGGATCAATTGACATAAATTTTTCTTACATATTTAAATAAATCTCCCTGTTATTCATATTATTAAAAATTAATCAGGAACCCATATGTAATTACACCCTATGTCATGGTAAACTAAATTTATCTTAGTGTTTCATGGAAGGCGATTTGATATTCTGCTTTTAGTGGGGCCATTTCTAAAAGCAAAAAGAAACACTGCTGGGTCAACTGCTTTATTGTTGGAAATGAGTAAGTATTTGTACGCTGGGTTTCAACTTTGAGAAAGGCAGTAACTGACTGACTTTCTACAACACAAGGACAATGCAAAAAGGGGCACTATCATTAGGGATAAAATGACAGAGATGGACTGTATTTTAGGAAGTCACCCAGTTTAGTTGCCAAGGCACTTGAGGCCTAAAGAATAAAATAAGCCTTGTAAGCAAATATCATTTTAAGAAATGTGATGACCCAAATATGAGTTCTTTAGCTTAAGCTGACGTAGAGCAAATGGCTCTTCACACCTGGGGTTATAGGAGTCAACACTGGACAGATGGCCTAATCCAAAGCCTCCTGCCAAGAGGGCTGTGATGGGCTAGAGGAGGCTGGAGAGGGGACTGCTGAGGTAGCCAATGTTGGACTCAGGGTTGGAATCTGCAATTCTAGGACAGCCAGGCCTGGGAAGCTTCCATTCCACATCCACTAGCTTAAAACAGGGGCTGCTGTGATTTGCTTTGCTGATGTAATGCAGACATGCCCAAGTTTAACATTAGTTCTCATGCACCGACTCCAACAAGATGTAAACCCTGGATTAGGCACAATATCTGTGTGGTTAGCATCAGAAACGTTCAAACGATAATTTAGAATTTAGAGAATTGTAGACCAGGAATCTTTTTTTTTTTTTTTTTAATTCATGTGAGCATTAGGACTACTTATTCCTTTGCTAAAAAGAAAAGGAAGTTTCTTTAGAAACTTACCAATGATCTTTGTAAATAATGTTCTATTCCTGACTGCAGCATGCTCTGGTCCTAAACCAACTGATAATGTTGCAACTGTGGGAAAGTTAGGATAAATGCCTAAGATTTAAAGTGGCTCCCAAAGTTTCTGCTGCAGCAGAAACATCTATGCATGCACAAGGAAAGCCTGGAAAGGGACGCTCAGGCAATACTGAACTGAAAAGCCTAGACTCCCCTTTAAAGTGCCTCTGAGACCATTCACATTTCCCCCCTTTTACTGCTCAAAAATAGTCACAGTGCCACTAAATATAGGTACCAGCATATTTCAGCAGCTCCATACACTAGCAGGGGCAGGCCAAATATGACTTTCTAACACAGAACTGAATAGACTTTCTTTTCTTTCTTCTTTTTAAGTGCTGCCTTGACTGTGTTTTCTTCCAATGCAAGGACTCCTGGGTTTCTCTCCTGTCACATAAAGTGCTTGCTCTGTGGGAAGAGGCAAGCTTATGGCTCCTAGGGAGAGGTACAGAAGAGTGAGGACATGACAGCCGCACCTTTGGGGGTCGGCTTCTATTCTTTTCCCTGTGCATGGATTGAAGCCCTTAAAAAGGGACACTGCTGTGCTGTTCATGTGGCCTTAGAGCCACAGGAAGGTGAGCAATTAAGAGAGAAAGTTGCTAGTTATATAGATTCAACTAGTGGCTGGGATTTGGGATATGGGCAGGCTGGAAGTTCAGGTTCTCTCCCTTTACAAGAATATCTGCCCAAGGGCCAGAGACATCAAGCCAATTCCCTGGCTATGCCATACCATAAACTGTTGACATTAGGGTCTTATGCTGTTGTCTGATACAAGTATGGCCAGCATAAGAGGTGGGGGATACCCTTCAAATAGATGTTATATTTTCTAGATACCATAGCACTACATATGTGGTTCTTTCTGGTCCTACTTCTGGCTGTAGCAATGAATGATGTCATGTGGGCACCATAAATTGTCATAGGCATTTCTTCTGTGAACATAAAAACTTCTATCTAACAAGAGCATGGAAGCATTTTGTATGCCAGGGGGATGAGAAACAGGCAGTTTGGAAAAGCTACCTGAATCTGATGATGTTTGACTGTTAGCATTCAGTCACTCTATCTGTATTTGCATCTTATTTAAGTTCCAAGCTAAATTATTTTTATTATATGAGATTTAACTTACTAGATGATGCCTGAGCAGGATCTGTAACTAAGATGTGGCCTTTCCATAGTGAATGAGTCATTTGAAAGTGAGTTCTGGCTGAGCCTTTAGCCCAGTTAGAACTCAGCGGGTAGCAGAAGGATACCTTAGAGCTGGCTATACACAGCTACATCCACATGGTGTTGTGCCTAACCCTGGGGCCTGGCTTGGACTCCCCAACACAAAAACCCTCAACATAGTGGCACAGACAATAAATGAGGCTCTGAAAGTAGGACCACTATCGCAGCCGCCAGCTAACACTGGTTCAGACTGAAGCACGGAACACGTAGGGAAAGTGTGTTCTATGCTGAGGTACACACCTCTTCCTCTGAACTGTCACTCGGGTCATTGTCTAGGGAGGCACTCAAGGAGGCCGCCTTGGGCTCCAGGTAGCAGAGGCACAGAGCCAGGGGGAAGGAGAGAGTGAGGGCGTATGGTACTGAGAAGGAGGCAGATAGCAGGAAGAAGAAAATGAAGAGGAAGCAGGGCAGGAGAGAGGGTGAGCGGATGGGCAGGAAGTGCTGCCAGCTCTGGGGCAGGAGGTTGGTTTCAGACAGGTTGGGAAATGAGAGGTACCCATCTTCATCTAGGAGGGAGGGAAATGAGTCAGGGAGCTGCAAGGAGAAGGAAAACAGTGTGGCTCCTTTGCCAGTCTGCTGCCTGTAACTAAACGCCACATCTTGGTCCCCTACATAAGCTTTCCCCTGGCCATCAGACTCCAAGGCTGGCTCAGCTTTAGGCAGCATAGAACCTGTACAGGGCCTTTCATTCTCCTTACACCTTCTGCGCAGCTCTGTGGGAGATGTAGGGTCAAGATGGGCTGATGGGGGTGACAAGGAACATGAGTCAGTGCCATGCCCAGGTGACTGATGTGAAAGAGACAGAGGAAGACAGGAAGTGGTAAAACATGGATGCAAAAGGACAAGAAGAAAAGTGCAATTAGTTAACTTTCTCATGGGCATCAGCATAAAATCATAAAACAAGAGTTTTAAAGTAGTCGTGCTGCTTGGCAGCGATGCTGAGGAGGACTCTGACTCTCCCAGCAGACCATCGTACACAGGCTGAGTCATCGTCAAAAGTCAGAACAGAAGTCACTGTGAAGAATCCCATATAAGCAACAATTCTAATAAATGAAAACCAAGACTTTCAACATCACCTTCCTGGTCTCCAGGTAACAGATCAGCTGGCTCAAAATAAAAATGAATACAATTCAAATTCTGACTGTGTTAAAAAAAATTATAATCACCTTAGTTATCTAATTATATCCTAAAGGGGTGGGTTTCCCAACCAGGAAGTTTCTGGCCCCATCCTGTCTGATAACAGTGTCACATTCAGAATAGTAGTGGGCACTTCAGGATCTCTGGTTCCCACAGAGGATAGAAGTTCCCCTGATTCATCCATTTTAGCTTCTTTTTCTAGGTGGCTAACAAAACTTCAGGTCTTACCAGTGGTTTTAAGGAAGCAAATGGGGGTTGGGGGGTGGGCTTGTTCTTGAACATGGTTTCTATGTGTTTGGTTTCTGCTACATATGGTTTACAAATAATGGAAAGATGCACTTTCTCAGCCTTCTGGTTTCTCTAAACATAAAGGGTATATATGTGTGGCGGAATGTTCTCTGTATAATGTAAATAACGGAGCTGTTTTGGCCCATGTAGAGCACTGTAGAAGTGGGTGGAGAATCAGAGCACAGGCAGGTGGAAGGAGGGTGGAGTTAAGTTAGTCTCCATCTGACCCCCAAGAGGAACAGACATGTAAGAGGTACCGGCCAGCCACGGGCTGACCCACGTGGCAGGAAGATTAATAGAAATGGGTTAATCTAAGAAAAAAGAGCTAACTAGTAATGTGCTTAAGACATGGGCCAAACAGTATAAAGGATATAAGCGTGTGATTCATTTCTTTGGGGGTCAAAAGCCACAGCAAACCAGGTTCCAACCTCCCAGACCCAAAACGGCCAAAAAAACCTTATTACAACATGTATGTTCACAGTTGTGGTTTGACTCCTTCATATTGACAAAGCATGCATTCCCACTCAGCAGCTCCCTATGAGTTCCTGTTTTTATGAGACTGGAGAACTGACTCTATTTTCTGGGACCCTGGCAGTCTCAATAGCCAAAGCCAGAAGGAAGGTTTCCCTAAACAGGTTGGGCCAAAGCATTGGGGCTCATACGCCATGATAAGTTCAAGACCAGGGAATCTGGAACTTGAGATAGTATTCTTCAGCTGCTTCCCCTGCTGTGTGTGTGTGTGTGTGTGTGTGTGTGTGTGTGTGTGTGTGTGTGTGTGTGTGTGACCTAGCAGCTTGAGAGCATGAAAACAACTCATCCTGCGCGGTGGTGGTTATCCAGTCTTGACTTAGAGAGACGTGATAAATATAGCAACAGAGGGGAAGAAAATGCACAAATAAAATCTTACCTTAGGCATGGGGGAATGGATGGAGACAATGTCCATATAAAAGTTTATCTGGTATGTAAGCTTTGAAACACTTGACATTCAACATTGCTTCCTAAACAGGAATCTGCACAGATCTCATTCAGCTGAGAATAATGCAGACGTTACAAGCAGCCCCTTCTTGAGGGCCACTCTCCCTAGGCAGTGAGACATTGTCACAGCAACATACCCCTCCCCAGGCAGTCTGGGAAACATTCTTTTAAACATTATTTCCAGCAGTGCATTTTCATTTGGGTTCAAAAATAAGCATCCTCTATGTAGCTTTTTGAAGACAGAAAAGAATAAGATTATGGTTTAATGTTCTGTGCAGTGTATTAAAGTGCTTTCGGAAAGATAGCTCCACAGCAGGGAAGAAAAACAGCCAACACCCAGTCAGCTACAGCCTGAAAGGCTGTCTTCCTGGGGACCAGGGTTACAAAGGTAGTTTCCTGTGTCCCTCAGTATCCCCCAGGACAGCAGTGGCACAGAGCAAGATGTATGGGTGCTGTTTCTTCCTACATGTAAAGGTCACAGGATGGTCATCCAAAAACGAAATAAAAAAGAAAACCTTGACCTATTTTGGAAGCAAACATAAAAATCCCTTTCATTTTTGTTTGCCATTTAAGTGTAGTTTCATAGCCATGAGAATCATTTGTAGGCTTTGGTAATCTCAAGAAATTCTAAAACAACTAGGGATAAGAACAGTCCATATTTGAATTCCAGGTAGAGTACCTATCACCACCCCCTGTAACGCCCTGCCCCAATATCCCAGTTACAAGATCTGACTTCGGTTTAAGTGATGAGAAGAATATAAAAGCCAAATTTAGAACAAAGCACATTTGGACAGTAGAAGTAGTACAAAGGACTTGCCAACCTTTCTGACTTTGTGCTGATTTTTTGTGTTTGGGTAACAAAGAATCTGTCCCTATAAAGAAGAACAGAATGATAGACTGTGTAGTTTGAAATATTTTCATCTACTATAGAAGTGTTTATACAGTTTAGGTTTTTGAGGTGTTGGATATTAAACTAAGGATCCACATATGCTATGCTAGCCCCTTACCACTAAGCTACATTCTCTGAAGTAGAAGCAGATGTCATTTATCTGATGGACTACTTGCTTAGAAGGCTGTTGAACTTCTATGGGAAGAAGCCCCATGCAATCCCACACACTGTTTTTTCAACAGCATTTCTATGCAACCAGAGAATCAGATGCACTTGCATTTCAGGATAACCCAGAAGCTGTAAAATGGTTCATTTCCCATGTCCCCTCCTTGTGCACGCTGTATATTACAGGGGGGCTCTCGGTTCCCACTGTTACTATGCATGAGCCTCCCAAATATGTTAAGTTTCAAAATGTTTTGCTAGGAAATTGCTATAATATTGAATCATTGGAAATCAACCTGAAATTAAAAATTAATACTTAAGGAATTTAATTTTGGGGAAGTGATGTTATAGAGTGTAATGAATGAGAATTCATATTATGTCAAATTCATTTTTTCTCTTTCATTGCAATAGGCCACTTCTGTGTAGATTAGAGTTAGAAGACTAAGAGGTCGGACAGAAACATACAGGTTACGGTCATTCAGTGTACATGTCATCAGAAAAATGTGCTTCTTTAACACCTAAGAAAACATGCTGTACTGGGTAGGAGAATGGGGCCAGAAACAGATAATAGCTTCAGTGCCAACTGTAAAATGTGAGTGCAAACAGAAAAAAGTACTACACTATCCAAAATATTTCTAAAGAGATATATTTATATCAATAGCTGTTGAAAGTCTTGTAATACACATTTCTCGTTAAAATGTTCTTAAAAGTTAAGAAAGCAACTTTAAGATAATATGCTGAAATAATAATAATGTAAACCCCCCACAGGAACATGACCAGTGCTGATGTGGGAGCACTTCTCACCTTCACACCCCCTGGCCTACCATCTCAGAACCCCTGAGCTGTTAGGAAGCACTAGCACAGCTCTAGGAGGCAGCCGGGAGCTGTACCTTTCCCTCATGCCGGAGCGCTGTGACTGGGGTGACTTCCTCCGCCTTCTTCCTTCGGTCCTCTTCTTCACCATGCTCCTCTTCCGCCTTTTTCTCTGGAGTCACAGTGGTGATCAAGTTGGTCTGAGAGATGCCCTTTGTTGTGGCGTACTGGCCTGTGCCAACCTCTGCAGCGGACATAGAATCCTTCATGTATATTTCATGGTTTTCATTCACTGACGCTAAAAGCAAATACAATCGGGAAAAATAAAATCCCAAAGAGTTAAGTCAGAAGATGGAATGATGATGCCAAACTGTACCTTTACTAGGAGAAAAACACCACTATAAAATATCAGGCAAAGGGAGCTGTGGGGATTTTCATTCAAGCACTACCTTCCTTGGTCACCTGGACCAGTGTTTTAAAAATGATTTAAATGCCATGTCTTAAACCCTAGAATAATGCTTAGCATTCTCATACTCTCTGGTGAGGGCAGGAAGGAGCTGAAGGAAGGAGGCTGGTTTTACCACCAAGAGCACTGGACACTCACACCAGACTCATCCTGCATTCTACAATTCACAGCAATATTTTCAGCCAAGGCCCTAATGACCTGAGTTTGAGCATACCCACAGAAGTACCATTTATCAAAGGAGGAATGGATTATTTCTATTATTTTTTAATGCTGAAAAGTTTATCACTTTTGTGATATGAAAGCTCAAAGTGTAGTAATAAAATTTAATAATTTTGTCAGAGATTATAAAGTTTAGAAGGACATTCCTCTCAATTGATGTAAGGAAATCCTTTGATTTCCAATGCATGTGAAACAAACTGCCATGAGGATATGTCTATGCAGTCATCTCATCTCTACTACTTAGCAAAAACAAGACAAATGTTGCTAGCAAGCAAAGCCCATGCAGAGGCAGAGCATGTGAGCACAGGATGTGAGGCTCAGCCCCTCATCCCAGCTGCTGTCTTAGTAAAAGATGCTTTATTTAGTTCAGTGCTTAATTCAGATCAATTTTAAATTTTGCTAGTCATTCTTTTAGGACTTAGATATAATAAAAAACACACTGAAATTTATAAACACGTCTTTTCAAATACCCCACAGTTGATCATAGACAAAGATATGGCCCAAATTCATACTTTAGGTAGTTTAAAACACAAAGACAAAAGAGGATGCTAAATAAAATCTTTCACTAAGATATTCTCTGCCTCTTTATGCTGATGAAAAGCTCACGAGACATGTTTTTTTTTTTTTAGGAGCCAGTGATGCTGGTATACACAGGCTGCTGTCTTGACAAGAAGCAGTTTAATATTCCAACATGCGTACATGACAGCGGCTCCACAGCAGAAAACATTCTAGAACTGGCAGGGTAACAAAGAGTGAGACAACACATACTAACATCACTTTTGGGCAGAAAGGAAGAGACAGCGTGGTATTAGTACAATGACTTCATAATTGTCTTCTGTTTGCTCAACAGTCACTTTCACATAAAGACCAACAAGGAAGACAACCCCGACAATAACTGTATTCCCTCGGGTGCACGTCATTGAACAAAGTGGTATTCAGCAGAAAAAAAAGCAAGATTCTACCGAAGTTCCTCAAATATTGACTTAGAGAACATACTAGTGGTCAGCAGAAAAAAAAAAAAAGGCTTTGACATTAACATGGAGATTTTTATGTCTTAATTCAACTGCAAATGGTCTTGTGTCTAGAAACGTTGAAAGACAGAAGGGCAGCATTCTCTCTTGGCATCTACTGAGGATTGTTTCAGGACTTCTCTGAATACTTAATCTGTACATGCCTGAGTCCCTTACAGAGAATGACACACTTTTTACATACAATCTGTGCACATCTTCCTATAATGTTCAACAGATAGGATACTTGAAAACTATGAAATAAAATATAGTGCATACAGAATGCTTGTCTAGTACACCAATGCTTCCCTAGCCAAAAAAAACTTCCTATAATGTTTAAACTACTCTATTGTTTTTAGTATTTATTTCTATGTCAACAATATGTAAGTAGTTATCACACTGTACTGTTTAGAGAATAAAAGAAAAACAGTCTTCATGCATTCAGTACAGTTGTGATTTTTATGAAATACTGGAAGTGTTGTAGTTATCTATCTGTATGTCTGTCTATCATCATCTATCAACTGGCACAGAACTAAACCTAAGGTCCCTGGGCCTATTTAGTAAATTAAATCCCCAAATTCCCTGGAGTCTCTCATATTTTCAACCCATATTTTTAATCTACATTGGGTTCATTGTACAGTCAGAACCTTCAAATATGAAGGCTGATTGTAATTAATATTTCAGCCAGCCAGCCTACAGAGCCTCTAAGAATAATTATCAGCATAAATTATAGTGACAATTATATCAACATCAAGAATGTTTCTGATACATCATCTTTATTCTTCATAGCAATGTTGAAGGTAATCTTATGTTCATTTTCATGACTAAAACCAAGGGTCATGGATCCTGGGCCTTAGTATGCATTTTCCCATGAATCTAGATGAATATTGTTTCTATACCAGTAGCACAATATACAACACACCAGCATTCACAGTACAAGCATGGCTGCTTCTTAATCAGGTAGTGTGGGGAATGGGCTGAGGGGAGCTGAGACCCAATGAGGGGCACCTGAAAAATAAAGATGGGTAAAGAAGGCCCCAGGCAATCTTTTCATTTGGGTTTACCCATTAAAATTGTGCACGCCTTTCAAAAATGTCTTTATTCATCCAGGATGAATCAGCAAGCCATGACCAGGTGCTGAATGAGACACTGGAGCCCGGCCCATAACCAGGTTCTTAGTGTCATTATTGCTGACCTGCTCTGGGGCAGAAAGCACAGCTCTCTGCTGTGAAGGATAACGTCACACACCATAGATGAAACTACTCCACTGAAAACTCAGGATTATGCCCTTTCCTTAGGTGAGCTGACAGGTCATCTCTGGTTACACGTGTTTGACTAGACAGTAGACAGGGTCATTCACTGTAGCAAATGCTTTCTCCCACCTATAACAAGATGACTGATAATTTTCATTCTCTCAAATTTTTAGAAACAGATACGTATTTTAACTTATAGATATCTTCCTGTTAGTCCTTGTAAACCTGACTGGAAGAGAACTGAACTCTAGAATATGTGAGTGCTGTATTTAGAAGGAAGAAGTCTCCCCCAAAGCCAAGCCTGCTAAAGACAAGATCCTCATCCCCCCAGATACTGACATCTTCCAACACAAGCTCACAATAAGACAGACTGACACTGACACAGAGTCTTTGGAGATGAGAATTTTCAAAACCTGCCATTTGGTGGCTCAGACTCACATGACATCATTTCTCAAGACTGCAAGGGGATAACTCTGTTTACGCAAAGCTCATGGTCCTTCTATATCCCCTGCAGTAGAGTTATGGAGAGCCAGTTAATAACGCCTACCTCCATCCAGGCTGCGAGACATGGTGTACCGTTTGCTGGATGAGCGTTCGAAATAAGGCGCCGGGCGGTCTATCAATGCACTAGCTCTTCTTGTCTGTGCCTGAGTTCTGCCGCTATAACGGAACTTGGAGCCCAAGGTCAGGAATTTCTTTGGAGGTGCTTCTGGTAGCAATAATCTAAAAGCATTAAGGGCAACACCAGAAAAATGAATTCACACCCAGGTTGAGTTCAAAGCTGACTGCTTTGCTTTTGGTGCTAAAGGTTCAAGGCACGTGTGGGTCAATGAATCTGAATTCAATTTTAAATTTTAGGAAACATTATCAACACCATATGTACTAACTAGAAATATTATACAGAAGTTGAAGCAAAATGGGGGGCTGGGCAGAAGAGAGAGAGGAACATTCAGGAGATATAGTGCATACAGAATGCTTGTCTAGTACACCAATGCTTCCCTAGCCCAAAAAAAAAAAAAAAAAGATAAAGGAAATATTAAGTCAGGTACAATGCTATATACTGGTAAACCTAGCATTTAGGAGATAGAGACAGAAGGATCAGAAGTTCAAGGTCATCCTCAGCTACATAGTGAGCTCAAGGTCAATCTGGGCTATGGCAGACCTTGTTTCCAATACATACACACACATGCAAATATGTATACACACACACACACACACACACACACACACGAAAGGAACAGATAGGATACTTGAAAACTATGAAATAAAATGATAAAAACACATGATAATAAAGGAAGGTCAAGAGTAGATAATACAGAATACATTAAGAAAAATTCTTGAGATTTAGTCAGATGTTCTTTGTAGATTTGTATCAAGGAGCTTGGTGTGAGCTGGGTATGGGAGCATAAGCCTATGGTCTTAGCTCTCAGGAGGCTGAGGGAGGAGAATTGGAAGCCTCTGTACAGCTCGGATATATAGTGAGGCTGTATCTTAAGAAAAGAAACAAAGGGAGGGGGTGTTACACAAGCATGGGAACCCAAGTTTGGATCCTTAGAATCCACTTAAGCCTGGGCAGGGCAGATCCTGTAATCCAAGCATGTCTATCGGGAGACGAGAGTACAGATGGGGGAGTTCAGCCTGATGTAGGCAACACTGAACCGCAGACCCTGTCTTAAACATAGTGCGAGGTGAGGACGGATCCCTAAGATTGTCCTCTGACTTTTATGTGTACAGTGACATGTGTGACCCCCCAACAGCGGAGGGAAAAAGGACAAAGAGGAAAAGCAGTGATTACTGTGATTATAGGAACACAAAGTGTCCATAATGTTTTCCTCTACAACATTTCTCCCCCAGTACAAGTGGCCCCAACAGTTTAAAAATTTTGTTAGGAAGAAACCTAAATATTTTCTCCCTACCTGAAAAATGTATGGTGCTCCACACACACTTTCCAGAGGCGCTTGGCAGCTCGATGGTTAGGCAATTTGAACCCAATGGTGCTTTCAAACTGTTCAAACTAAAAATTAAAACACAGGAAAGATTAAAGTTCAATTTGGTATTTTAGAAATAAAATCTCTGCAAATAATTTGCAGACTTACAGGCCACCATAATTCTTTGTTACTGAGTCGGCTGTTAGGGGCAGAATTCACACTAGGAATCCATTCATTCTTAAACAATCTTTAATCTATCACCTTAAAATGCCTGATGTGTAGGTAACTTTCAGCATTCTGTACAGTGTCTTACACAATCTAAACTCAAACCAGGAGACATGCGGATTTCCTCCAGAGATCAGTTCATCCTGATCTCATTTTAAATTATTTCCATGTTTTGTCAATGGCATAAGGAATTGAATTAAAATGCTCAGAAATGAACACAAATGTAGAAATAGTCTATAGCATGACACAGAAATAACATTTTCTCCCAGTACCCACTTGAAAATACATATCCTTTCTCCATGGTTGATGTTTTGCTCTGTGATATTGCTGAGATTTCCCCTGTGTGTTTTATATTATTGACTGCTAACACCTCTCTATCCTACACATCACTTGTTGAGAATCTTCGGATAATACTCTGTCAGTCATCTAAGCTTTCAAGATGAATATCTGCCCTTCAGTATCATGTTCTATTATTATTACAGAATCACAGCCAGCTTTCAGTGTATGCAGATATCATACATCAGGCCAGCAGAGGGCCACCTTACTCATAAAGGCTTAATCCAAAGCACACAAAACAACTGGACTGTTGACATTAATAGCCAAAGTAATTCACACTGCAAAGCACCCAGGAGAATATTATAAGCAGGCATATGAGATATGATTCCCAGTGACCTCCTTTTCCTGTTTGCTGAGGTAATGGGGGGAACTGGGAAAAAGTCAGAAGTTGCCACCCCAATTTCATATTTGCTTCGGCTACTTAGTGGCTGTTGGAAAATTGCTGTGTCTGAAGGTCATCAATATCGTGGCTATTGACTAAATACCATCCCTTAATCCTGCAGCTGACATCTAAGAGCAGGATGTCTGTGCCCAGGCCAGTCAGCTCAGTCTCTGTGTAAGACGCTGGGAGAAATTTCTCTTCTTTTTAAAAATTTTATGGTCACATACTAAGTGTATATAGTTCTGGAGTATAATGTAGAATTTCAAAGGACACACACTGTGATGACCAGATGATCAGAGATGCTTGACATATTTGTCAACTCAAATGTGTACATGATTTAATGTTGGGAATATTCCAGATTATCCCTACTGGGGGTTCTGAAATGCCACAGATTCATTGTCAGCTTTACTGCGAAGCTATTAAGCACTGGAAGCTCCCTCTCCTACCAGGAGCAGCCTTGTCCTGTAACCATCTTTCCAACCCAATTCCCCCTCCAGCCTCTGGAAATCCTCACTCCTTTTTCCAGGTACAGCTGCTTATTAGTGTGAACAGATCAGCTTTCTGCTGCCTTTCACACATGATGAGAGACCCCCAGTCTGCCCATGGTCTCCTCACTCTGGTTTGTATCTGCAGGGCTTGTGTACCACTGGCAATTTGGCAAAACTTAAATATGAGTATAAGGGATACAAATCCCTTTGCATCTGTTTCTGCCAGGACCAAAGCCTTTCTCAGCCTGCTCCTTCATACTTTTTTTTTACAACAAGGAATAACCCTCTGCTGCTGCTGATAATTCACCACTCACCTTAACGCACCCTGGCAGATGCTCCAAATGCTTCCTAAATCTTACAAGTTCACAATACACTTTTCCTTGGTCCACATTCTGCATGCCCTCCACGAAGCCCACAACACTGCTAGTGAGTCACTTTCTGCAGAGACTCATGTCACATGGTGCTTAGTCCTAATGTCTGTGGCTTCTGTCTGATTCTCCCTACATTGCTCTTCAGTATACCCCTCTCTTGAACCAATCTTATTAGGGCCTCCTTTAGAACCCTTCCTGTTCTTTGGGAAATTTATGCCATGCCTAAGGACTTCAATGAGTTGTATACAGCTGGTCACTATTTTCTACTGTGCAAGAAGAAGTCCTGAACATCTGCCTTTACCCCAAGGTGACCAGGAGACTGAGTCATTCTGATACTTTTTAAAAGACCTTTATTTCATGATGTCTCTGATTTTATTTCTCCTCTATGATTCTTAAAATTTAATGCTAAAAAAATGACACATTGTTAATAATTTAACCAATAGAAACCAAAGAGCAGGGAGTGAATCTTTGTTATAAGACTTTCAATCCTGATTATTTTCTGAAAAATTTCCCCAACATTCCCCTCATGCTTAAAATCATTGTCAGTTTAACTTATGGGAACTGAAACCTCCTTGGGAAGTAAAAAGAAATGACTCCCTTTACCCTGCCCACACTCTGCCCCAGAGCTTACCAGTGCTGCCCAGAACCTTCCTGCAAACTTGTTCCCTCCATTCTCTCTCACAGTCTCTGAGCCTCTTAGGTCCTATCACATTGCCACACTATGTAGTTGGATTTCATTATGAAATTGATGAATGCAAAGTATTTCTCCTGTGTGATGCCCTTATGTAAACCTTCCATGGGTCCTGGCTGTCTGTTAGTTCATATCACCAGCTTTCCCTTCTGATCCTCACCCCAATACTGCTCACTCCACATCTACAAGAAGCCATTTCCTGTGTGACACAGCATTACAGCTTCAAGTGCTCACTTTTTCTCTGCTAAATGGAAAATGCATTAAGAGAAAGAGCAGGTAATATTTATCTATTTCTAGTGCCCAACATACTGTCTGACAAGAAACATGCTCACTTAAGTTTTCACTGTATTCAAATGACTATATGCATTATATGCTTATCATATAACCTTTAAAATACTACAATTTCAGGTAGAATCATATGAAATGTTTATGTCATTATAGATAATTATAATTATACATTTTTATTAAATATTATTATTTCCCCATATTTTAATTTTTAAACCTTTTAAAGATTTATTTCATATACATGTTTTGTCTGTGTGTATGTATATGCACTACTTTCATGACTAGTGACCGAGGGCATTAGAGTCTCTGGAACTGGAGCTACAGATGTTTGTGAGCCACCATGTGGGTGCTGGGAATCGAATCTGGATCCTCTACACAGACAAATCCACATGGACACAAGAAGGCGGCAGCTGCGCTGGGGAGGGCAAGGCGGAGGCAGCAAAACGGGCAGTTGAGCAGCGTCCCCTTCGGGCAGCTGCTGATGCATGGAGTCCCCTGGGTCCCTGTCAACAACACTGCTGACCTGTGCTGCACCTTCCAGTGGGTCTCTCCCCCTGCTGTGGGTTCAATCCAGGCACAGAAGAAAATCTTCTCATGCTAGTGTTGCAGACCCCAGAGGATGAGAGAAAAGGGGACCTTATTCAGCCTTGAAACCCATGGGCTCAGTCCCTAAAGAGTCATTCCAGACCTTTCTGTAATCAAAGCCCTCTTTACTTGTGTCCTGTTGCTGCTGAAATTTTTATCTGCCAAATTGTACAGATAAAGTAACTATTGATTTTTCCCTGTCCAAATTAACAGACATCTCAGTGTACAATAAAATAAATGTTCAATGATTCCTAAAAAAAATAAAAAAATAAATAAAACCCAACAAGTCCACTTAACCACAGAGCCATTTCTCTAGCCTTATATTTTAATTAAAAAAAATGATTTTCCACTCAGAATCTCCAGTGGAGAAGTAAACTCTTGAGAAGTAAACCCTTGTATTATATCAGAAAGTGTTCAGAGACATAAATGAGTAGGGATCTTTGGGGTTTGACAGTCCTTAATATATTAACCACACCAATTAGAAAATTTAGGTATTTATTAATTTTCTAAGTGTGTGTTGAGGAGCAAGCATTTATAACTTACTATGTACAAATCACCAAGGAAGATGTAAGTTCATTGTGTAGGCTGTTGCTTAAAGAATATTAACAATTTTATTATTAGTGTCTCTAATTTAAAGGAAGCTACATAATTCACATTCAGAACTCTGCTCTGATGATTGCTGTATCTTAAAGCAGGTTATCTTGAAGCTAAAGTCTTGAGAGAGCAGCCAGATTTATAGAACAAGATGAGGGTTGGGATTATAATAGGACAGAGGAAGAGAACTCTTCACCACAGGCAGGGATCTTAATTCTTTACATTAAAAGATATTTTTTAAGTGCTTTCAGTTAATATATGCAGTTGGTTAAACAAAAAATCTGAAAGGAACATTTTGTTACTATTTACTGCAGAAACCTACAGCAAATTCTTAGAGGCATTACGACATAATTTGCCATGTCCCACAATGCTTGGAACTTGCAAACACATAGTTTATATTTCTGTTTACACTTGGGAACTTTCTTCCCAACAACTATAAAAATATGGGTGTACTTACCTCTCCTGGCCGGATTTTAATGTAGAAGTTGTTCCGTTTATATGAAATTTTTAGGACTTTGGGCCAAGCAAATCTGTTTATTCGAAGCCGGTCACGGTATATCAATAGACCACTTGCACAGACTCCTAACATAATTTCTACTCCTTCTGAATCCTGGAAGAAATAATGGAACAGTATCTCAATTATTTCCAATTTTTTCCCTAGGTACAAGAATTAAGGCTCCATGACAAAAGCTACAATTGACTAACTCAAATAGGAAGAAACACTGCTGCAATTTTTAAAACACCACTATTACATAATAGCATTTTAATGACAATATTTTTCACTATGGAGGGTTGGTGAAATTAAATCAATTCTCCCAGTATATGAGAGTTATACTGCACACAGAACATACACACACTCACACACACAGGCACACAGGCACGCAGGTACAGACATATGCACATGCACAGTCTTCATTATGAAATGCTTGAGGTGTGGAATCGCCCAGCACCCTGGCTTAAGAGGTGTCATGTGACATCTGTCCCCTTTGAATATTTTACCCACTGAAATCTGTAAACTGGACATCTGTGGTGACTTTGAAAAATAAGAGATCTGTCGGGACCAGAGTGTATGTGAGGTAGACAGGAAGCTTGACAAGCAGGTCTCGCCCAGGAAGTGGCATGTAGGACTCTGTCTGGTAGTTGGCATGGGCCTGCCAGCTTGGAGTCAGCGTATGGCACCAGAGCAGTGGAGGGGAGCAACGAAGGAACCAAACAGAAGAACTTTATTCTCCTATGAGGTTGGAAGTTACTTTCTATGACTCTCAACATGAGCAAAAGAGCTGGATGTTTCCAGAATGAAAAACTTTTCCCTTAAAAATATTAAATTATAAAAAATGCCATAGTTTAAAATCAAATATTTTTACTTGGAAGCATATTCTACCTGGTACCAACTTATTTCATTAGGTGAAATGATTTGAAGTCAAGATTTTATATTATAATAAAATAAAAAGGAAAACTCTTACTGGTGGGGGCTTTAATTTGATGGGGCAACTTAAGAACTTATAACTGGATGCCCCCAAACTCACTGGTATTAATCCTTCAGAACCAGCAGGTCTATTCCTAGGGCTACTTCTCCAAACACAAGCAGACAGGCCAGCAGGAGGAGACACTGCCTCAACAGCTGCTCTCTGAGTCACTTTCTTTGGATATAAACAATTTTATGGCCATTTCCAATCAGAAAAGGATATTAAAATCATTTTATTACCATCTATATTCTTACTACCTATTATGTCATTGAACATAGGGGAAACAGTGCCCTTCACAGAGAAGTTAAGGGAAGGCCCACCCCTCCGCTTTCTATGCATTGCCTATGTGTGGTTCCCTAAGCCACCTCCCTCACCTACACATCTGTTAGCCAAACCAAAGCTCCCTTCATCTCTCATCCCTTGGAAACTCAGCTGCTAGAACTGCATTCTGCTTTGTGCCTTTGTAACTGGCCAGCACAGGGCCTGCCCAGTGGGTATCAAAGTCAACATGTTTGTTGAAAGTCAAGGTAAATCAAAAATGAAAATAGGAAGCCTGTAGCTTATTAACTACAACAACAAAAGATATTTCTGTATCAAAATTTCTGCCAGAGCCACGGATTGAGATAATCTTAAGGATTCTTGATATTAAAGCTTTCATTGTCTTCCTTGGGAAATGGTTCTATGACGGCACACACACGCCTACTATGTTGACACTGTAGACAGACTTGGGGTGTGTCAGCCTACCCTGATAAGGGTAAAGTACTCTGTTACTGCTTCAATTCATTTTCATTCATTCATTCATTCATTCATTCATTCATGTTTCTTGAAGTATGGAGGATTTAACCTGAGGCTTTGCTCTACCACTAACCTTCAGACTTCTGAGATCTTCCTATGATGCTTTGGTGCTTCAAACTCTTAATCTTTCTGCCTTTACCACCAGAGTGTACAGGTGACAGGTATATGTCAAAATGCCTATCCCTCTCCATTCAGAGTCACTATTAATCTACTACTGTCCTTCAGTATTTCATCCACAGGACATCTGATAGGAACATGCACATATGGAACACACACACATACACACACACACACACACACACACACACACACACACACACAATCTTACACCAAATAAATAACTTTGACAAAACCCAGTAAGCTGGACATTGACAAACAAATACATAGATTTCCTAAGAAGAAAATTATTTAGGATAGGTTTCCCAAATACAAGATCATCATCAAATATGAATATTTATTCTTTATGATGAGCTCTGGAGTCCAAGATCACAATCCGGACTGCTTAAAGGAATCTTAAGTTCAAAGACACTCATCATCCACACAAGAGAAGCATCCCATCGATGACCAGAAATTAGCACTAATTTAATTCAGTCAATTTCCTTCTTCATGAGAAAATGAAGTCTAAAACTGAATCATTTGCTATACCTAATATCCAGATTAAAAAATCCTATAACAGGCTGCATTCTAATTTTCTACTTCCATGACTCATTATTCTTAATTGGAATAATTTCAAATCGTATTATTAAATAAAAAGCAGCCATCTATTTAAGTTCAGTAGGTACCGTGATGTTAAGTGGCTTGATTTTTCCTGGTAGTAATGATACATCCTGAGTGGCACTTCCCCAAAGGATGCACTAATCTTTATTTCTAGGTAGTAAATGGATCACAGTGTATGACATAACACAAAAGTCATGCCACATTCACTCAGATTATCTTTTCATTCACCTTTTAGGCAAATGGGGGAAAATATGAAGGGGATTAAAATAAATAATCTCACTGCACGTCCTTAGCTTTATTTTGAAATCATTACCCAAATGTATATCTGGCATAACATAGAAAAATGAACCCACTGCTGTGACCATGGAAGAGCTGGGCATCTAATATATTGGCATACCTTTGGTGGGAGCTCCAGCCATGCTGATAGATATGTATCTTACTAGCACAGATGACTTAAAACTGCTTGTCCACCATGATGCTCATGGTGATCCAAAGACATTGCTTGTCAAACCACACAGACATGACCCATCAAATCCTGACATCTACCATTTTCCTATCCATTCTCACTGTGGATTTGCCTTGCTCCTCAAAAGTCAACTCAAGAACTCCCCACTCATCAACAGGACTTCAATAGAGAGCACAGGCTTCCTTCTTTTTGTTTATCGTGGTGTCGAGATGTTTCCCTGAACTTGGCCAGCTGGAATCTCTTTATCTCTAGGCCTCAGAATGGACTTTAAAAGAGACTTGATTCCTTGGAAGCCTGCAATCATACAGACTTTTGAAATAGGGACTGTGAAACTGGGGACATCTATTAGAGGTCAAGTCCTTATTTCAATATAGGGCTGATATTATCTTGTCAGGATCAGTCAGAAGAAACCATGCATGATCTTTAAGGACTGACCTTTTGAACAAGACTAAAATACAAGATTTCATCTCTAGAGTCCCAACAGATTTCAAATATTTTGTTGATAAATGCTTTAAGAGCTTCCCTGTATTTTAAAAGCATGTTTGCTCACAGCTGTCTAAATAGTAGACAGGTAGTCATGGACTCATCCTCTCAATGCTGAGAAGGAAATTCTGAAAAGAGCATGACATGTTGTCAAAACTATCTCCTATCACAATCAAAACCCTCCTGTGGTTTAATCTCAACTTCTTTCTTTCCAAGATGCACCTTGGACACTGTATCATTGTATCCATTACCAGTCACTAAGGCAATTCTTGGCTTGAATTGGTGCTCTTCGTTGATGTACTTTTAAAGAAATCGTAGTTCAAAGCACAGTTATATATGTCAGAGAGATTAAATTTTAGAGGCAGAATTCTTTAAATTTAGCACAAACTCACTGAATACTTAGTTGGGCTTTAAAATGGGCAAAAACAGTACATGACACATAACAGGTGTAACACTTGGTGTTGGAGAGTTGGCCAAATGCAGACTGACAGACAAAGAAGGGAGGTTATATCCAGGGACAGGGCAGAGCAGGGCATTGGGAGCCCATGTCAGTACAGAGTGGGAGATACATCTGTATCAGGGAAGGCAGGGTGAGCTAGGGCTCCTAGGTCAGGATTAAGTTTACAGTGGAATCAACAGGCAACAGAGTCTTCATCTTTGGCTGACTTCCATGAGGCTCAGCCATGACAGTAATGTCAGTCTGAGGCATGAAGGGTACCTACCTCCCTGCAAAGTTGAACACTAGCTGTTTAAGCATGGAATGGGGTTCCAAAGGCATACTGGTTTGAAGCACAAAAAAGTATTCATTTACATTAAATGAAGCACAAATTTCAGCTTGTAATAACAAAATAAAGTATACGAGGGTTTGAAAATGCCTACCTTGGCATGATGTAAATCTACCCCATACATGGAGAGTTTTTTGGCATTTTCCAAGAAATGCATCTCTGCTTCTGCTGGCGTCATTCCTCTGATTAGAAAAAATAAGTGTTAAACTTCTCCAATCAATTAGAATTGAAAATGAACAGCAATTGGCTACGTTTGCTCCTGTAAGCCCACAGTTTTCCCTTTCCCTGGTAGGGGTGCGAAGTCCCACACTTCGCTCTCTCCTATTGTGTAAAAAAGTCTTCACCAGGAAACCAGCAAATAAAGGTCTGAGCATTCCTAATTCAAAAATTCCAAAGCTGAAACACTCCAAAAATCTGCACCTTTTAAAGAACTGATACAATGCTCAAGGTAGTCTAAAAATATTGTATAAAATCACCTGGAGCTCATGCACATAAGGTGTTTATGAAACATAAATGAAATTTCCTATTTAGACTCCTACTTCATCCCAAAGATATGTTACTATATTATGTAATTATCAAATAATCTAAAAACATCTGAAATCTAAAACATGTCTGCTTCAAAGCAAGGTGGGTAAGAGATTCTTAGCACATACGTGGGGGAAATAATCATGAGACAGACAGTTTTGCAGGAACATTCACAAAAGGATACCTGGATGTTCTAAAAGGGAATTTACCTAAACCACCATTTTAACCATGTGGGGCCTCAGCCCCACCCTCGGCTCTCGGGAATCAGAACTGGGCTAGAGATGCTCTCACTATAAAGTGTACTATGAACGCATACCGGCTTTCCCTACCAACCTGTGGCTCTTGTGCAGTTCGACCACTTTGTCCTCTAGTTCTTTTGTGTGGTTGGGTGCAAAACGGAAATCACTAATGTAGTCATTTCCACATTCATCAGGATCATAGTCTCCAAGTTCTGATTGTACTGTGTAGGAGCCCAGCAGGGCAAGAGTCACAAAGGAACAGGGCAACCTTCCAGACACAATATCATCTCGCAGCTGTAAGCAGAGGTAGTACCTTCCAGGGGCCAAAAAGAAAAGAGAAAGCTGGCATTAGGACATGGTAAAAAGAGATGGAAGGGGCAGTACAGGGTGAACTGCTTGTATTCATATATGAGATTTCCTAGGAATTTTAAAATGGAGAGCATTTAATATTCAAAAACAACTTCTCTCAGACCAGTAACCTCTGTAAGGACACATTTGCATACTGTTATACAAATGATTTCAACTATAATCAGTCTATGTAAGGAGAAACTACTGGGTTACAAATAGTATATGGGGAACCTAGAAGAATGAACTTTTCATAGTAAAACAGGCTTTATCAGTCAAGCAGAGGTGAACAACATTTAAAGATATATTTTCCCAGTATCAAACTCTCAGAAATTAGTTGGGGTGAGCTGTAATATAAAAAGAGGTTCTTATATAAAACTACCAGACCTCACGCAGCCTTCAGGAAGGTCTCAATCTAAAATCTAGATGATAGGTCTTGCTATATGACCAAACTGACCTTAGATAACCTAAGAGTTTAGGAACTCTATTCTCAGTAGCTATGTTTCTAAGAACAAATTATTTCTTCTCTTTTAACTTGTTTTAGTGTGATATCTTCCTGGAAATCAGATTACAAAGTGTATAACAATCTCCTACCTTGAAATCTGGGACACTTGTCATTATAGGTGAATACTTTTAAATGGGAGAAATAGAAGGGTGTTTCTTATATAGTTCTGCCATGATGTCATAAAGTAACTACAGAAAGCCATAGATTAAAAAAATATAAAATGAAAAAAAAATTAAATACACATTAACAGATAAACCCATGGGCAAATGCTGACACCCACAAGCCTTAACGATTGTAGTCTTTTCTCCGTGTGAGAGGGAGGGAAGTCTGTGGCCTCCAGGAAGTGAGTTTGGCCACTGATAGATGAGAAGCCCATGTAATTCAGATACTAGAGCTATTTTATATCCCACAGGTTCTAGAGACACTATACCATAGACAGGAACTGTGCATAAATTTTAAAGTCCAAGTACATGAATTTTAAAGTCCAAGTACATTTAGGGTCTATAATCACAAAAATTAGTCATGACTAATTACTTAATTCTGGGCACAAGTGTCTTTATATAGACAAAGTATACATTTTCTCTGATTTCCTGCAAACATAAAAGAAATCCCCTGGAACTAATCTTTAACTCTTCTCAAAGTTTTTGGTAAAAGTATCTCTCATTGCAGCAAGTGGAGGATGCTGTTTTAAGTTCTTTTCTTTGAAAATTCTTCCAAAAAGGTGTGAGGCTTACACAGAAAATTATACACTCAGGGTTAAGTCGCTTTGGTTATGACCTCACTACCAAGCACAGTGAGGGAATGGGGCTTCCAAAGCACAAGGTGAAAACGTCTACAAAGGTATGCAAATGGCGAATGTTGGTCCTAGAAGTGTGTGTTCTAATTTCTACCCCTGAGTCCAAATGAGGAAGTGGTAGCCCCACCCAGTGTGATGGGCTGGGAGGCGGAGCCTTTGAGAGATGATCAGATCATGAGTGTAGAGCCTTCATAAACGCAATTAGTGGTTTTTAAAAGGCTACATGACAGCTCTTTGGGGAAGACAGAGTAATACATTGGTAGTCTGCAACTCTGAAACATTCTCACTGGAGTGCCCACACCAGCACCCTTGTCTGCAACTCCCAGGATCCAGAGTGCACCAAGTGAATTTCTATCTGTAGACCACAGTCTTCAGTACTTTGGGACAGGCACAAAAACAGACTAAGTTATACTACTGAACTTAGTAGTTTTGCAAAGGGAATCCCTTTTCATAACTCTAAACTCTACGACCAAATTGGAATATTTATATGTTAGATCTTTTTCTTAATATCCTCTTTCCAGAAAACAAATTCATCATTGACCCTTTTATATACACGTGAAAGAAGGTAAACTCTTAAATTTATTCATGCTTCCCCCTAACCCCCAATCTCTGATTGTTAAACAGCTATCAGGTTGTTTACATACAGAGTATAAGCATGTAAAGGTTATTTGTAATTTAAATTTTAAAACAGGATCACTCGGTCTTGTTATATCATTTATGACTGAATTCTATTCTTCTGTGGGACTATGCTCTTGTGCACTGTCAGTATTAGTCACTGCAAATATTGCTTTAATAAAATGCTGATTGGTCAAGTAGCTAGACAGGAAATAGAAATGAGACAACCAGACTAGGAGAATTGTGAGAAGCAGAAAAGCTGAGCAGAGATCCCATCGAGACACAGAGAAAGGAAGACAAAAATGCTGCACTGATGCAAAGGTACAAAGTCACTTTGATAAACATAAATAGAATTATGGGTTAGTTTAGGAGTAAGAGTATAAGCCTAAGCCATAGACCAAACAGTTTATAAATAATATAAGCCTTTGAGACTAATCGGCTGTAGGCAGGTCTAGAACTTGGGACTAGGCTGAGCCAAAAGGGTCAGAAACTTCTGGCTACATCATCCAGTTTGGCTGTGGTATGTGGATGACTGTATTTCAATTCTGAAAGTTTTCCCATAAGGGTCAGAGAGATGGAAATATCAGTATGTCACTGAAGATTCAACTGTGCAGAGATGGAATCTGGCAACTCCTGGCATCTCATGTCTGCCTCACACAGTTGTCTTTGGTTTGCCATTGAGAGACAGTGACTGTAAGGCAACCAGATGTATGCATGTGACTTCCTGGACCCTCAGGGGATGTGCTTGCTCTCCCAACATGACTACTGCTTCCATAGCCAACTTTCAAATACCTGGTGATGTCTTCCGATAGCTGAGCAGGGTCTGGTGGGTAAAACTTCACATTGAATGAAAAATGCCAAGCACCACCTGTAGGGGTAGGGCACACATCAGAACAAATCCTTAGAAACAACAATCAACTTAGGATCCTACAGGATCTCAATTAAAGTTCCAGGTCCCCTCATCTCCAGGCGTTAATACAGACACCTTCTCATCACTGTTAACTGAACCTATAGATAATTTTAAATCTTGTCCCCAGTTGAATCATTTACTGATACTTTTAAAAAAGCAGGGACATTTACCAAATTTTCTCCTTATAAACCTCTGGCAAAGGGGGAGGGTGGCTAATGACAGGCAATCCTGTATTGGATAATTGAAACTGGCTAGGCTTACTGTTATAAATTCCTTGATTGCTCATATGCCAACAGCACAGACAAGACTTCCATTTCCTAGGACCTTCCTGCTCTGTTATTGCAGGTCAAATCCCATTATAATAAACGTCAAGGGACTAGTGAACGTGTGTTTATTTTACGGGAAAGGTTTGCTGTAGTGAATATTGCTAAATGGGCTGCTCTACTGACTGCTAAAATTCCCTTTCTTACTCAGAGGAAGTTTTGATGCAATGGGTATCTGAATGCTTCGAAAGAATGCCACCTATCCTCCACCCGTGACTCACATGGGCCTTTTTTATATTGCGCCATGTTTTTCCCATGGCATCTTTTAAGTTCTCTTTGTCAGCAAATGTGTCAGGCAGATGTTAGTCAGTCCTTACTCTGCACTGTCTGTACACATCTAGCCTATATAAGCATTATCCAGATTGACTGAGTGTTATGGTTCAGATTTAAAATGTTCCCGAAAAGCTCACGTTGAAGGCTTCATCCTCACTGAAGTTGTGAGACCTTAGGCATGTGACTGGATACTGACAGCTTTAAATTTCATGAATGGGCTAATTCATTTATAGATTCCTAGCTTCATGGGAGTTGGAGAGGGACACTGTTATAAAAGTAGGTACCCACTCAGTCCTGGCAGCTTTCCAGTGTCATCCTCTCCCTCCGGAATGTACTGCTGAGTCACAGGCCCAGAAGCAAATGAGCTAAGTGACCACAGAACTGTGGGCTAAAACAGACCATTTCCCCTTTCCTCTCTCATGCATCTTATCACAGTGTTTGATACTATCCAGCACACCAAGCCCCACATTTCAGCATCGACATAAAAGTGAAGCAGAAAAAGTCTTTTTTTATTTATCTTGCTCATTTCTCTTGGCAATAAATACAGTGATTTATCAAATCTTGGGCATTCCTTCTCCTGTGACACTGTATTATTTCCTCTAGTCAGAAACTACACTAAAGGTCCTTTAGCATCGCCTCCAGAAGTACCTGGAAAGCTCCTCAAAAGTTTACTTCCACCGTGCACAGGCTTGCACTCATTTCCTGTTTTTGTGACCCACCCTGAACATCTCTTTCCCAGTCCTCTGCACATGTTATGCTTTCTTTGTCTGTGGAATGACTTTTGGAAACTCCATATGCCCCACAAGCTATTCCCAAACACTCCGGACAAAGAAGACACCATACTCATTTTCCAGCTCCTGATCTTGCACATGTGACAATACTTGGCTTTGTTAGTTTCCACATTTCTGTCAACATCAACCACTTACACCTACTAGTTTATTCTCCAAACTACCATCTACCTCACACTCAAGACTCTACAGGACAAAGTTAGCATCTAGCTAGCTATTGTTGGGTACTTAATACCACTTTCAAGCCATTCAAAATATGAAAGCAACATGGCCTTTAAGAATTTGTAGTAGCATGAATCTGGGTTGTAACAAATGAGACCCAGAGCAAAATATGGGGGGAAGGCTGAAATATCAGAGAGAGAAAGCACCACAGTCAATTCTCACTAAACTGTCTTGCAACTTCCTCAGTCTCGTACCTGGTCCCTTCTACCTGTTGCTTCTGTCATTTGCTTCTGCTTTGCCTGGTTTCTACAGCTCTTATATACCCTATCCCATCCAGGTTAGGATTAAAGGAGTGTAACCTTGAATTCATAGAAAAAGAAAAAGTCCTGTCTCTGGAGTTATGGGATAAAGGATGTTGACCAGCTTTCCCTGTGCTGGGATTAAAGGTATGTGTGACTGACTCAGTTGTTTATCCTTGTATTCAAGGATCAAGGATTTCCTGAGCTGTCTGCCTAGAATTTGACTGAGTGGTCTTTCTGATATCCCAGGATTTATTAAATATTTAACATATACCCACAAGAATTAAAAGCCATAAATATTAAAATTCAAATATCTTAGTGACCATTTTTCCTACTGTTTTAAAAAAGACAGATTGACTGTCTTTTTGTCAATCTTTTTTTTTAATGTTACTATTGATTCTTGCTCAGTTCTTAGTAAAACAGACCCCTTTCAGTGTCTGCCAATAGTGAGCAGATAACACAAGCTAGCTTGGCAGCATGCCAGTGGGACCCAAACTAATGGATTACTTATAGGAAGAAGACTTCCTGCTCTTTCCTAATTTTCATCTACTTCAAGTAAGCCTTGATTTCAATAACATGTCCTGCAGTACAATTAAACCATTTTATAATAAACTCGGAGTGACAACTCAAAGTTGGAAACTAACCAGTAGAATGTATAAGCAATGTATTTGGATACAAAACCCTCATCCTACAAACCAATATGCAAATAACAGTGAGCCTCAATGTACTGGAAGTGTTTCAAAAAATGAAGGTTTCTAAGCTTTATCCCAGAGATTTTCAATTCTGGGACTTGGAATGTTGGTTGACCCTTTTGTTTGGTAAGTGTCCTTGCGTCCCTCATTTGAGAAGTATGAGTACAGTGTTCCATGATGAGCACTATTCCAAAGGGATCACAGTCTTAAGTTATTTTTGGAATCACTACCAAGTGTTTTGGGGCATTTTCAAACAAGCAGAAATTTTAAGGAGAGATGGTCTGGGAAGAGGCTTATGCATAAGAGCAAACAGCCCTGCCTCTGCTCAGAGGATGGCTTGGTGGGAAATGGAAAAAAAAAAAAAAAAGAGCTCAAACACATTGATGTAAATACTCCTGTACACCCTGAAGGATTTCAAATTATAAACTTTCCATAAGCAGATAACTGTCTTATAAAGAGTTTCTCATCTTAATCTTCAATGCCTGACAAATCTTAAAATTCTACCATATATCACATTCTCTTTATGCATCATACATTACTTCATTATAAATATACTATTCATATTATGTAGTGGACTGTGAGGTTTTCTGACCTGGTATAGATGTATAAGACACATGAACAGGAACACTTTTCTAAGAACAAAATCTACAGGGTTAATATTTACATAAATCTGTGTCTGGTGTTCACCAGCTTGATCCCTGTTCTCTGAAAGACCTCATTCCACCAACATGACATGTACATGCCAGTAAAGATTATTTTAACAATGTACTAAACTTAGAAAATTTTCCCTAATATAAATGAGTGAAACATGATGTCCCTTTTTAATTTGCATCTAATCATTAGATTTAACTTGCTTAACATTACTAGCTATTTATACTCCAGCTTTGTGATATGCTCACAAATGGAATTGTTTTATCATTTAGGAAGCAGACACTTCTTTGTTATTGACCATGTTATATCTCTTTGAACTTGTAATCCCCCTGCCTCAGCCTCCTCAAGGCTGGGATTTACAAATGTGTCACAAAGCCTAGTAGACATGTACATCTCTCGTCTTTAAAGAGTAAGGAAATGTCAGCATCCATCCACTTTCAAAACCATCAAATGGTTAATTTTAGAGTGGCTTTTGTACATTGGCAAACAGTTTAAATTAATAATTAAGTTTGGAACTTTAAATGATTAAGTGGTGAGTGCAGCAAAACTTGATTAAATTGCATTTCACATCTGTGTACAGGCAAGGAGCAGGTCACCTGTCAAAGTCATTTTAATTTCTCAGTTGTGATGACAAAAACAGGTCCTATTGGAGCCAGAGCAATGTGTCAGATCAAATTTCAGCTTACAATCTGTCTTTGAACCATTTCCTCTTCATATAAGCCATCTGAGTGTGGGTCACCAACTCATACAACACCCTCCCTAAACATTGTCACCTCACCACATCAAAGAATGTAAAGGAACTTACTTCGAATCTGTTTTTTAATTTCCTTAGCAGGGTCCAGCCAATTCTGAAAAAGAAATGACAGTATGTATTTGAATCAAGGAAAAGTAAAATCTAATCTGATGATTAGACACAGACAAGCCCTACATGCACCAAAAGGTACCCTTCATGGGAAGGCCTTCTCCACCATGGCTCTTCCTATACATCGATGAACTTCTGTCAAGCCTTGTGAGGGCACAAATAGTATATAAGGAGACACATGCATTTACAATTAATGCCTGATAAAGTTTTCTCCTGAGAGAAGTCAGATGTTTAACAATGAAGTCTGACATCGTCTATAACTTTGGTGGGAATATTCTTGACTTGTGTACAATAAAAACATGTGATTTGTATGAATAGCACTCTCGCACCTTACTTTTGAGCATCTGCAAATAGAAACAATTATGTTTCTTGCTTCACTGTGGAATAAAGCCCTGAACAGGTGCCATTGATCAGGTGCAAACATCTAGTGATATTGACATCCACTAACACACTGGACAGCAAATGCTATCCTCCCAGCCTAATTCTTTATGTCACAGCTGTAATTTCCCTCACAGAATTTGGGGGTATAAATAAAATTTTCCATATAAGAATCTAAATATTTGGTTCTCATGGGCTCAAGAAATTGATTTTAACTATATCATTAGAAAAAGCCCCATATCAAATGTTAAGTGAGACTGACCTATTGTCTCAAAAAATATTCAAGGATGCAGGAAGCTGCAAAGGCTTTCTTCATTAAAAAAAAAAATTAATCACATTTAGGGACTCAAAGGTGTGTGAGCATGTGGCAAGGGGTATCCACAGAGCATGCAATGTGTCTGTTTGGCTTCACTTCTGTATAGCAATACACAATCCAGCCATAGTGGTTCATACTTCTTTGACTTCTCACCTTCTGATTCTCAGCATCTCGATACGTGAGACCGAAGTAATCTTTTTCTAGTAGGTTCAGATGCTCACACACTTTGTCAAACAGCACTTGTCCTCGGGAGCGCTTCTGTGCAAAACAGGACAAGCAAGCAAGTCAGCACACCCCGGAGACTAAAAAGGTATGAAATAGGGCTACGTGTAGAATGCAGATTGCTGAAACTGGTCAGTGAGTGATGGGCACAGGGGGGCCTGTCTCTAGCCCCAGTTCAGGCCAGATGGAGACAGGGTGATTCTCAGAGCTCACTATCTGGAAAATCTAGCCAATCAGAGACTTGCAGGTTCTGTGAGAGAAGCTGTGCAATGGCTCATACTGATCACCAAGTGCACAGGATGGAGAGCCACCAAGGACAGAAGCTTCTGGGCATTCTAGTGAGGACTCCTAGAGACTAGGTGGGCCTCTGAGTACACTGTGCAGGACTATATCAATTAGAGTCACTGAGCCAGAGGCTTCTAAACTCTAAATAAAAAGGGAAGGGAAAGTGATGTTGGCCTGACCATTCATCACTCTCTGCTTTCTAAGCATGGATACAGAGCAACCCAAGTCTTCCAAGCTCCTGATGCCATGATTTCTCCACCACAATAACCTGTACCCTCAAACTGTGAACCAAAATAGATCTCTCCCTCCCTTTTAAGTTTCCTTTGTCACACAAAGAGACAGACAACTAACAATCCCTGTGTCAGAACATAAGGTAGAAGTAGCTGAGGTGGATTTCTGTCCTTGAAACCCAGAGCCTTGCTAATGTACATTTGAATATACAACACACACTCAAAGTGATTCTTATCCTATAAAAGCTACCGCTATAAGTGAATATACCAAAAAAAATTAAAATGTCAATAGTGTCACCAAGTAAGAACAAGCAGGAATGTGATATTAGTGTTAAATACCCACATATATCCTACATATATAATCAGTTGCTAGTGAGTAATTGGTACTTTAATGGACTGCATCATGGGTGCCACCATTCAATCAAATTTGAATTCTTTAATGTCAGCCATTCCAAAGAAGTAGGCAATACCACACCCATTTTACCAAAGAAAATGCTAAGACTCATAGCTGCAAGGGACACATGGAACATTCAGGCCAGGTTTTTTTCTGATTCTGGAGTGCTCCAGATGTTATTATCAAAATGCTGGTCTTCTCATCCGACTTCTCTGCACCCCTGTTCAGAACATCCAGACTCAGCTCCCTTAATCTTAAGGACTCTGAGCCTGGGAAAGTCTCACAAGCCACTAGCCCCGTGTCTTAACCATTTCAAACTCTATTCTAGTTCTTAGTCAAGTTCTACAGGTTATTTTCATCTGAGTATTCAAAATCTTTCTAACATTTTTGAGAATTCCCATGAACCTAGCCAGATAATATAATGAAAATTCATTAAGTTATAAGATTACAGTTAGTCATAAACACGTATGGTGCAGATGTGCATGAAAAGCTTTGAATCCTCAATCCATCATCTGGACAAAGGGGAAAAAGTTAATCAACTGGGTAAAATATGCACCAGCTGAATGCACTGTGATAACTTTCCATCATTTTTCATCTAATGCTTCAAAAGTCTTTAAACACTGCCTTGGAATCTGCAATGCATTAACTGCCAACAATTAAGCCAAGTTACTTTCCTGTTCTGTGGCATTGATCTCATACATGCAATATGTTAGGCATATTTATCTTGAAGATTTAAAATACTAACAACGAGATAAAAGAACACTGATAAATTATGTCCAAGACACAATAAAGAGCATGCAAAGAGCTGTGAGTGGAGCATGTTACTATGCATTTGTAATTGTCCTGAAAGGTTAATTACTCAGTCCTTCAGGAGCATGAATGCTTGAGGAAAAAGATAAACTTATGATGAGGAAGTAAAGTGAAAATCATGGCAAACTACATAAGCAATGGAGTGTTCTATGATGTAAGAAAATAAATGATTCTTTAAACAAATTGCAACACATGCTCCGAAAATGTGAAGAAATGCTGGTAGCTGGTTTAAATCTTTTATTTATAAATACAGTATTTCTGAACCACTACTGAAACACTTGGAAGTTTGTACATTAACACTGGTTCTTTCAGTGCCTATGTCCTGCTTAGAATATAGAACAGGGGTGCAGAGAAGTCGGATGAGAAGACCAGCATTTTGATAATAACACCTGGAGCACTTCAGAATCAGAAAAATCCTGGCCTGTGTCCCTGGAGCTATGAGTGTCCCCTGCAGCTATGAGTCTTAGCATTTTCTTTGGTAAAATGGGTGTGGTATTGCCTACTTCTTTGGAATGGCTGGCATTAAAATAAAGAATTCAAACTTGATTGAATGGTAGCATGCATGATGCAGTCTATTAAAGTAGAAATTATTCACTAGCAACTAATTATATAAAAGGACTAATATTTATTAAGGGTTTATATGAAGCACTCACTGATACAAATATTGAACCTTACGGCAATTTCTGGAAACTGTTCCACAAGCCTGCATGGAGGTGGCAGCCACAGTGATGGGTCAGATCCTTTCTCCAAGAGCACAAAGGAACAGACAGAAAGGAAAAACAGTGTGCAATGGGTGTTAGACAGGCCTGTCCATACCTTGTACATAGGTCCTCAAGACCTAAAGACCACACCTCTAGGTCAAAGCAAACAATGCCTGATTCTCACTACAGTCCATGAATGCAGCAATTGTTACAAGGCACTGTCCGACAATAATGACCTGACATATACAACCTGTTACTATGCCTGTCTTCTACAGGGGAATAGAATACCTGGTGGTGCCAATAAGCAGCATTATTAACATGCTTTGATAAAAAACAGTTATGTGTTTACTATATGATATACATTGTTTACATAATTAATATATATTTACCATATAATATGCATTGTTTACATGCAATACTCATAAACTTATTACATCGGTGACCTTCAAAATATGTCCTTGGTGAGTAAACAACAAAACAAGCTCAAAAACTTCTGTTTGAGGTTTTGGATGATTCTGCCTTCTATAATGCCTGGCCCAACAGACTGCAGCCAGACTGCAATGAGGAGTCCTTTCTCAGTACGGTGTAGGCCATCAGGACAACTGCTGCAGAGAGCTGTTTTGCTTTGACCTAACAGGTGACCTAGACTGGCTTAAGTGCAGATGGTCTGACTGACTTCCCTCTCCTTGGCTGTCAAAACTGATCTATATTAGCGACTCACTTCTCTCCAGAATGCTCTACATCATTTTTGCTGAATATTTTGAATGTATTTTGCTAATTGTGGTCCTTCCTTCACAGTGATGATATTTTGTCTCCTGGCCTTAAAAGTCTTTAAACCAGGTGTTGAGCATCTACTATGGGTTGGAAACAATGAAATTCGTACCTACTAAGTGTCAGTAGTGGCTCCCAGATACTTGAGTGGTTCTGAACTGTCTAAACTTCTCTATTTTCTTATCCTTGGGGAAAAGACTTCATAATATGATGATGGCCTTCAGGCTGTACCTCATCTCATGTGGCTGGTGGTTAACTACTGGATTTAAAACATTATCCTTGGCGCCTGGGCTTTGGCAACCCCACATTCTAATGACAAAGAAGCTGCTAATGGTGAGAGCTAGGGCCTGACTTCAAGCTTGTTTTCCAGGCCATACCTGCATTGTAGCATGAATTCTGATTGGTATTAATAATAACAACCCAGAGGCAGATATTGGGGTAAATGATGAAATATCCAAGAGACAAAAGAAGCAGCCACAGCCACCTTCACCTCACCAATGCCTCAGCAGAAAGGATGGAGTTCCTGTTTCAGCCCGCTTTATGATTTCCTCTCTCCACTCAGTCATATCACGGTTTTTCCTCCTCCCAGGTTCTATGATTAGCGGTGTGAGCCGCCATTGCCTGGCTTCTATGGTTAACTAGTGGCTAGCTTTGCCCTTTGATCTCCAGGCAAGCTTTATCTGTTTGGGCATACACAAAATATCACCATACAGCATCTTCTCTAAAACTCTTCCTGATCTGAAGAACTCTTGATCTTTCTAACTCAGACTTTTTTTTTTTTTTCCTAGCAGATTATTCAAACTTGCAGTCAACTATTTCTACTTATTGACAATGAATGGACTTATGCATTAGTAATTTTTCTGTTGTTGTGACAAAATATCAACTAAAGGATGAGGTCATACCTTCTCAAAGCCTGCCCCCAGTGATACACTTCCTCCAGCAAGGCTTCCCATCCTAAAATTACCATAGTGTCCTGTCGTAAGAGGTTTTTTCGGGGCCTGTTTGGGCTGGAGGTTTTGTACTTGGCCCGCGGCAGCTTTTATCTCTCAAAGAAATGAATCAGACACCCACATTAACTTTATATTGTTTGGCCCATGTCTTAAGCACATTATTAGCTAGCTCTTTTATCTTAATTTAACTCATTTTTATTATTCTGTCTGCCACGTGGCCTGGCCTGTGGGTCACCTGGATTTTTTACATGTTTGTCTTCTTTGGGGATCAGATGGAGACTGAATAACTTTATCTTCTTTTTGCTTGTCTATCTTTTGATTCTCCACCCACTTCTAGGGTGCTGCACATAGGCCAAAACAGTTATTTTATTTACATCATATAGAAAACATTTTCACCACAGTGTCCTGTAAAGTAACACTAGTTGAAACCAAGTGTTCAAATATCAGAACACTAAGGGGGGGGGGGTGTGTTCATTTGAACCACAACTTGCAAATGTGTGACCAGAAGTCAATAGGTGAGGATTTTTAGAAAAGTTACATTATATGTTATAGCTCTAAGACATGCTTTCCTTTAGGTGATTAAATACAGGTGCTTTGTCATTAGACAGGAGTGTGTGAGGTTTAATGTCAACTTGATAGGATTTAGAATCCCATTGGAGAAAAATCTTGGGACATGTCTGTGAGAGTATTTGCAGAGAAATTTAAAAGAGGAGAGAAGGCACACCCTGAACATGGACATTCCATGTCCTAGGGTCCTGGGACTGAATAAAATGTAGAAAGAGAGACGGCCAGTAGCATTGTTGGCTGCAGACTTGGTGTGAGCAGTCAGCTTACATTCTCAGTCATGTCTCCTTCAACTCTCACTGTGAACCAAAGCACATCTTCCTTCCCAAGTCAACCTTTTCTCATTTGAGTTTTCATGGCACTGAGAGAACAAATAAATACAGGAACTAAGTAGCTATTTGGAGTCAAATGAGTAAAATTAAAAAAACAATATATTATAGGTTAAGGGATGAGTTATGTAACCAGCTAAGATGAAGTTTTAATGCGAGTGGATCTTTGGAGTAAGTTGTTTTTTACTCACTCAGGACATTCCTTGTCCAGGTACAGAACTTCCTATGATATTAACTGGGAAAGGAGATGTTATATTCTTACAGAATCATCCCAGTGTTCATGCCTTGATATCCTCATGACATTAAATAAAAATTTTATAAGATTCCCAGATGAAAGAAGCATGATAAATTAAATCAGGTTCCTAATTTAGGAATTCTCAAACATGTGGATTCTAAATCAATTTTAATTTTCATTAAAAAATACTATTTTTTTTCAAATTAAATGTTTGTGTAGTCTGGTTTCTTTAGAGTCTCTTGCACCAATGCTCACTGCTATGATATGAGAAAAATAGACTGCATTTATGCTTAAAATCTTATAATATCCCTTCCCAACAAATTTTCTCAAAAAAAAAAAATGTAACTAGGCCAGTGTTCTACCACTGAACTACGTGCCCTGATCTTGCAGAAAGGCTTTTACTGCAGACTCTGATATTTGACTAATGAATGAATGCTGGATAATCACTATGATGATTTCTTTTCTAATTGACCAGGACCATAAACAGCATTCCTAGCAGGTGTCTGAAATGATTGACAGAACAACCGTACTCCACAGTGAGCAAAGAATGAAGGTGAACACAGCTCTCTCAGCAGACACTGCCTTCTCGGACAGCATGATTTCTCTATATTGGAGCTGCTGGAAATCATTTTTTAATTTGCGCTTGATCTGAAGGATACAAAAGTAGTAACACAAAGTTGTACTTAGTTTCAGTCTCAAAGAGCTAGGAATCAGTGTGAGTGAGGCTCTTTCCCCAAAAGCCGGACCCTAAAATTAGCAAGGTTTGTCACGTCAAACACCATCTTTTCTTGAGGAGCTGGGCTGCAGTTATGCATCACAAGTGGATCAATCCAGGTTTTGTTTGAGAACACAGACTGACCAGCGATACCTAATTGTCAGTAACCGTACTGGGAGTCACATCAGGTGCCCATGTTCTCAAAGAGAACACACTGAAAGGGAAATACCACCACCACACACCCCCAAATGAAAAGCACAGACAAAACCCAAACAAACCACACCTATAGCGGCTTAGGCACAAATCACTTGTTAATGTAAAATATTTAGAACAACAACATTGAGGATGTTCAGGGA
The DNA here is from genome assembly GCA_004025045.1 of Sigmodon hispidus. Lineage (NCBI taxonomy): Eukaryota > Metazoa > Chordata > Mammalia > Rodentia > Cricetidae > Sigmodon > Sigmodon hispidus. Next base: position 107,775 of record PVIH01003256.1, on the reverse strand, counting down.
AATGGATGCTGTTGTTCCTCTTTATCTACTATGAAACCAGAAGAAGCATCCACACTGCAGGGCCTCCTCATTCACTTTATAAGTCTTCCTTAAACAGACTGACAATTTTCATCTGGAAGTCCCTCTCTTTGGCGACTGTAGTACTCGTTTTGTGCATTTATATTTCTGCTGCCTGAGATGAGAAAAAGCTAGCTAACTCTTCCTGCAGCCCCAGTAAGCAAGTTAGCAGTCTCCGTGCCAGAGGAGCCTGCTGGCTGAATTTGGAGGAAGAATTCCTGCTCACATTATCTTCGATTAATCTTGTGGCAAAATGCCACCTCTTTAAAAATCTCTCCCTCGGTGCTTTCTTTCCTAATTGCATTTTCCTCACCGGGTGCTTCTGTATTTTCCTCATTTCTAAGGGTCATTTGAAACTTCATTTCTAAGGGATTGCATTACTACTTCCCTTGGGCCCAGGAGCTCATGAAGAACTCAATAAATTCCCTGTGCCAGGGCTTCAGCTTCTGTCAGACCTATCAGCTCTGTTCACTGCTTCCCAGACCTCCCTTTCTGACCAAGCTCATGACACAAAGGCATTCTAAGAGTGTTTGTTCAGAGAGTGGGTTTTTCAGCTCATATACAGAAAATGACAAGAAGCTGCAGCTAAAGCAGGAACAGGTGATGATGGTATATGGACAACAGAATCCACAAGGTCTAAAAAGAGCCTGAGCCAGAAACCCCAGGAAGCAAATGTGTCACCAGCTGGCCTGAATGCATCTACATCACTTTATGCTTTCCCTCTCAAGTGTACATTCAAAGCCACATTCAATAAGCATGGTACAAAGTCCATTACCCACATTACTCCTGCCACAATCTATTCCCATAGGAGTGGGACATAATGGTATTTTCTAGCCTATGCACCAGGCCCACGTGGGATACAGGCTGCCTATTCACAAAGGACTGACATGAAAGGCAGAGATTAAATCTGGAGAAGATACATATGTGCACCTCTAGCCCCTTTCTTTAATTTTATAGGCAATCAGCTCCCAAAAAACCACAATAGTTCTTTCAAACATGATGCAATCAGTCAATAACTATCTCACCATTTTCTTGCTCAGTAAAGTCAGTTATGACTATGTATTGTGTCCTGTTAAAATAAAAACATGGAACTATTTTCTGGTCCTGATAATTTCTTAGGAAAAATAGTTAATATTTGACTTATTCCCATATCTAAACTAACTGCAAGTTAGAATTTACCCAACATTACTTAAATACCTTTAAAATAGCCATTTCAAGTTTATTTTAATATTTTACTGTAACGTATTAGACAGACCCAGTCTGGTTGCACTTGAGCCAGGAAAGAAGCTATCCAATTGCTCTGGGTTTCACTCTCCATTATAAAATGGAAATGTGATTGATACTCAGCTTGCATGAAATAAGAAAACACTGAAAAGCATACTATCTAAGCCATGAGAAGCAGAAGGCAGTAAGTATTGGAAAACATTAGTTCCCTTAAATAAGGAAATCAACAGTGTCTAATCCTAAACATCACGGAAACTAAAGTATTAGTAAAAGATCTATTTTTTCTTTTCACACACACACACACAACATTATTCTACTTTTATGACTCACACAATTATACTCACTGTAGAGGTAAAAAGATTAAATTCTATGCAAAAACCAGCATTACTATTGGCGACACAAGTACACATTCAGTCTTTACCAACATACACAGAATGAATCTGAATATGCATTGGGTAGACTGGCACATTTTGTTATCTCATAGGCCAAAACATAAGATGGGCATATATTGTCATGGATACGACATATAGCACTGTCAAAACTGGAATGAATGATGTGAACACATTAGCATCCTCCCTGTGTTTTTGACAAAATTCAAGGCACAGACACTGTCAGCACATACATCATCCAAGCCGCCTCTTGCAATTAAGGCCCTGGACCTATTTTCTTTTTGGTAAAATTGTCTTTTTCTTTCATCCATAATTGGTTTCTGCCCTCATTTGTTGCAGCAATTGGAGCTGGAGTTTGAAATCAGACTTTTGTGTTTAGAGTTGAGCACTGTGGTAGATAATAGCTTTTGAGTGAGGCATGCTTCTTCTTGGCCAGCAAGAACACTTGGCTTGGTTTTTTTGCAAGGATTTTCACAGCACACATGAGATGCAGGGAGCTGACTGCCAGACAATATTTTCTGTTGTTAATCTGCTATGGATTCAGGATACTATGCCAATGTGTGTAAAATGAATTCAGAAGAGGCAGCCTGAAAGAAGAATTTGTGAGAGAGATACAACCTAAATCCACATTGTGTCTTAGGCTCTTATTACCTCATTTTGCATAACAAACTTTGAGGGCTTTTGCTATAAGAAGTAGTTTTCTAACACAAACCAACCAGCGAACAGACAAAGCCCACACTTACATCCAGATTATAATTTTTAACTTATTAATTTACTTGGCCAAATAAATACAGAGAATGATACATGACTTCTAAGAGTTTAAAGAGTCTAGACTTGCCACAATGCTGCTTTTCAACTCTATAAGGCACTGAGGACCAAAACAACATGGAATGATATTGATGCTGCTTTAAAAGTAAATAGTAAGTCAACTTGTTTAATTTTTTTTCCCATGAAATTGTTAACTGGGTAAGGCTGCGAGGAAGCAGGAAAAGAAAGAATATTTGGGTCACTATAGAAACTACCCACATACAAGTATCATTATGGCGTTCATCAGATGAGTGTAAAATCTGATGTGTAAGATCTGTAATAAATAAATATAGATAAGTATGGCAAATTGGACAGATGAACACAAATCAAATAGATGTGACTCAGAGTACTGCACATTTCATTTAAACACATATTAAAAGTAAAAGATGTCATTATTTTGAGTACTGTTATTATTATACTTAATTCACCCTAAGGTGCCAAGAGACCTGCATGATCATACCCCTTTGTTCAGGAAGTCTTAACTTTTGAGAAATGATGATTGTAGGTTTTGAAATTTTTACATCAAATTAATGCATAATTAACAGGTCTTTTCTTCCACATCTAACTACAGAGACATCAGAACAGGAACATGCAGGTACCCACTAAAGCATTACCAGCAAGCATGCATCTGGTCCAACACAGGGGTCTCACACCAAGGTCTATGTTTTTGCAGCATCACATGTTTAATGAGCTTAAGCTTAATACTTCTATATGAAAATGACCTTATTTGCATCTTAGTTTGTTTGCTTTGAGGTTACCTTGAGCAGTAAAGAAAAAAAAATATAATTTCAGCATCATTGTCCTTTGAGTGCTTTAGAGATTTAATGGAATGAAATTACTGAAATCATACCCTATAATTTGCAGTTTGGATGTCCTGAGCCTCCTTAGGTCTCTCTACAATGGCTCTGATTCGAACTCCTAAGGCGAATTTAAAGTCAGGCTCAGGTACTTATATGGCCCATGTCCTTGCATATGGAGGAATCATTGACCCTGTTATGGGTTCTTGTCAAGTCTCCATCTTCAGGAAAAGATGTCAAAATCATCTAATAGTTAAATAACACTGTTCTGACACACTGCCCAGACACTGTAACTATCTGAATCCTTCTCAGCAGTTTCAAGTAGGTGGAACACAGCCTACTTGGTCTACTGTAAGGTCATGACAGAATTACAGTCATTGCCTCTCACTTGTGTCTCAGTCCTTAGGTGGACATCTAGAGAGCCCAGAACAGGTTTCCTATCAAGCTGAACTTGGGGGAGTGGTGAGAAGTGTGAGGTTCACACTGTTTTTCCACCCATGCTACTGTATCTGGTTTTATCCATAATAAAATTCCTGTGATTAATAAACTATGTGTATGTGTGAGAGAGAGAGAGGAGAGAGAGAGTCCTTCAAATACCGCAAGTATCTTGGATATTTTTTGCATATATCTCCTGTAGAAAAACACACAGGACACGTATGGTCAGAAGGTTTACCAAAACAGCTCCCTAAATGGAAAAGGAAGGTTCTTGTGTGGCTGTAATCTCAACCTGACATGTCAGTACTAAATGCTTTTCAGGTTTGATTGGGAGAAATATCAGTCAGTGCTGATGGCTACTGGCAATCCACGCCTAAGGTAAGTAAGTCTGGAGGGCTGCAGCAGAGTGTTCAATAACTTCCATGGCATACATGTGCTTCTGAACAACTGATATGTAAGGTGGTTTGAACACTGAGTGACAGCTTTCTCACCTGAGCCTGCCAGAAAGAGGGGATTCTGTGAGCTGATCTCACTTCCGGCTTTATATTCATTTTCTCTGGATTTTCTTTTCTACCTATTTATAATCTTCTCATTAGATTTTGTGCACTTATGTGAAATAAAACATTAAAAATTCTCATGAGAATAAAGAAGAGAATCGGCAAAGCCCACCTTAAACTATGCCTTTGAAGAACCTGATCACATCTCCAGACATTGTAACTTCCCCACCTTGGCATAATTATTTTAAGCCATTCATGTGTTCTCCAAGCTCAGGCTAATGGCATCTCCTGAAGAATGTGGTGCCTCTTTGGTGACCGTATATGCTGTCACCATGGCATTCCATAAGAAATAACAAGTTTCTGTATGCATTTCAGTCTTCTAAACATCATGACAAGAACAGTTTGTGTGGCTGTGCATCTGCTCACCATTACTTATTCCTGAGGAACAGAGGGAAAACAATGGGCTTTCTTACCAGTAAACGTGGCTTCAAGAAAAGATTTCCTTTTACCCTTACCAAAGAATTTCAAATACACATACATACCAGTGAGACACAGCTGTCTGTCACATTGAAAAGATACATCCTCATACAACAAAGGCATGGTGCTTATTGGGAAGAATTCTGCACTGCACCAAATAGACCAGGTCACGAATTAACACCTATCCTGCTGTGGTATAATGCTCTTGTACACTGTAAATATTTGTCACTCATATTGGTTTAATAAAATCCTGATTGGCCAGTAGAGAGGTAGGAAGGACAGTTAGGGTGACCAGATTAAGAGAATTCTGAGAAAAGGAAAGGCAGAGACCCAGTCATCAGCCAGATACAGAGGAAGCAAAATGAGAATGTTGGACTAAGAAAAGGTAGCATAGGTAAGAATTATGGGTTAATTTAAGCATAAGAGCTAGTTAGTAACAGGCTTGAACTACTGGCTGAGCATTTATAAGTAATATTAAGCCTGTGAGTCAATTATTTGGGAAGTGGCTGCCAGGTATTTGAGTTTCTACCAGGACAGAAACTTCTGACTATACTATCTTGGCCATTTAGGCTTTAATTTATCATCTATAGATTTCTCCCTGTCCTGGGTTACTGAAGATCACAGGCCATATCAACTAAATAGGTAACTCTTATATAAGAAGCAACACAAGAACCATAAACTCAATTAACCTCGAAGTACAATGTCCATTAATATTTTCCTGACAAGGAAAATCGTCAAGTTACAGGAGGCTAACTTTATTGGCAGAAATGCTTTGTGTTTCAATAAAGGTTTCTCACAACAGGAAGTCTGCGACTTCTTGTAGAAAATCACTTAAGAAGCTTATGATGTGAAGGCTGGCCAACACAAGGAGCTGAATGGAGAGGGAAGGCAATCCTTTCTGCTGTGTAAGGGGGAGAGAGACTAGATGGCTGGCTGGGAACCAGAGGGAAAAGGATCTCAAAGGAGAGGCAAGAGGCAAAGGAAACACACACAACCAACAGGGTATTGTCAGTTTCAAATGGGGAAACATGGGAGGCTACACTCATAGAGAATTATTATTTCTAATTTGAAAAAAAAAACTCTAGAAGTACCTGAATCATGCCACTTCCCTTATGGTATAATAATAAACCTAAAACAAACAAAAAACAAACCAATAACACAACACTGCAGAACCCAAGTACAGCTACTAATGCCCAATTAAGCTATTCAGACCAGCCACGCCTCTAAGCCATGGAATACCATAGTTTTTATCAGCTGGTGTAACTGAGATGCTAGCAAGAAAAGGCAACACGAGGAATAAAAGAGACGTGGTAATGAATTCATGGGAGGGTCAAGATCAACCTCCAAAGTATGACAACACTCCGCTATTCTACAGATGGCAACTTATCCCATTTCTGCACCTAACAGAGTGAGGTCCTCAGTGGGATTTTTGAAGATAAAACAGAAATGCTTTCCTATGCAGACTCCATGAAGAGTGTTTAAAGGAACCTCATTCAACCAGGGCCACCACAAGTAACCTTCCAGGGGGAGGGGGTGTCAGACCATGGTGAAAAAGAGAAATGCATTCTGTGTAGAGAGGTACCCTGAAGAAGAGTTGACTTAACTAACTGGATGAATGGTGAGTCATGGGCACTTCCCACTTCCTTACTTTGACAGTCCAGCGTTCCCCAGGCCTAGCTAGTAATGGCCTTTACTTTTCTACACTCAGTCATGTTTGAACTAATAAAATGGCACAACCCGGAACCCTTCTACCATACCTATTTACTGTGCCTTCCCTAGCGGTTCCCTGGTCTTCCTCTCTGGCTCCTCTCCCTAATGGTCCAAATGCATTTACTGCTTCTTCCTCGCATCACCTTATCTGCCCGAGGGATGGAATCTCTAAGCAGTGTTAAGTACATATTATGTGTACCATACGAATTCCATAAACTAGAAGGAGGAAAGGGAAAATGTGTAATTATATCATAATCCCAAACCCAGTATAAAATACATAAGTGCTACTTGCCTGAATGCTGCCTCCAATACCACTGCAGGGACTGCCAGTTCTTTTTGATAATTAATTCCTACCTGCCAAGAATGGCCAGAGACCCATTTGTCATGTTTAACAGTTTGAACCACTTCTGAGGAGTCTTTACTCCTACGGAAGTATTTCTAGCCAGCTAAGGCCTGTCAGCCCTTTATCAACAGCTAAACCTAAAAGGCACAGAAAAATCCAGAAGAGCCCTCAAAGAACCACACCCTGCAAGTTCTCAGATGGCAAAAAGATCTGTCCCAACATGAAGCACAAAGAGCCAGACAGTGTCCATATTTCTTGTTCCCAGGGGCTTCTATTGTATTTCTACTTATTTTATAAAAACCCAGCTTAGCACAGAGCTCCTCATGTGACGAGGGGCAGAAAGAGAGTCTTAGCTTGGTAGCGCAGGTAGAGGATAACCTACAATTTCAAAGATCCTTGAAATCACACTGAATAGTGAGGAAGCCTCTCTCAATGCAGTGTTGCTAGGCAAGACACCATGTAATACAGCAGTGAGGCACTGTGGAAAAGAAGATTGTTCCCTGACACCTTCAGAGGGTATTAAAGATGAAGGAAAAGCAGGGTGACCCTCTCACGTCCCTTTCTTAACTGACCACCCTATGTCCTCTGAGGAGTGCATTACAGAAGCTGCAGCTCCTTGCTTGCCATAAAATGTGAATCAGCACAGAGACAGGAAAGCACTGCCAGCTGGGATGGAGCGTGCATAATTACATGCAGAGCATATTCAGGCTTGTTTAGCACCTCCTGGGTTCTGATGCTGCATCCCCTGGAGTCAAGCCTTGTCCTCTGCTCACAGCAGCTTCACCAGAGCATCTTAAGGAAAAGCAGGCTGACCTGTTCTTTCTAGTCAGCTGCTCTGTCATGCCAGCATCGAGGGAAGGGACACAATAACTTCTTGTACTTTCCTAAAATTATTGAGCATTCCAAAAGTGCCAAATGAATTATTAGCTGGCTTAAAAATATTGATATGGTTAATACCTGGTTACAGAAATACTGAAAATGAAAAGTCACATGGAATTTCCCTTCCCAAAGGTAAATAAAACATATTGTCCAGTATCTGATACATTATAGTGATAAAAGAGAATTTTTAGGCAGTATGAGGGCGGTGACTACAGTTCTTTTTTTTTAAAAAAATCCCACATGTAAAGAGTATTTTATATTTATATGTGTTATTAGCCAGTTTTCAGAAGCACATGCTCTATGCTGTATTCGATGACAGAGTTATAAGCTGGGAAGCTTTTGAATATGCAGAGCTCTGCATACGTGAGGGTTCTCTGGCAGCCGGAAGCCATTCATTTCTGTTTCTTACCGTGGCCCCGAGTTACATTTTACAGACAGAAGAACTGAGGACGTGGAGGGATAAGGGACATACAAGGAGCAAAGCCAACAACACGTCACCAAGGCGAAGAATGACAGACATTTCTACAGTTCCTGAGCTCAGCACTGTATTTGTCTATAGAGTGGACTGGGAAACTTATCCTAGACTGTAGAGCAACAGGCCAATCTGATTGTATTTATCATTCTCTCTGCAAAGACTCAGTCTTCCCATTGTTAGGATATTTATATATGATGCACTCAAAAAATGTATGTCTATAAAAGGCTGGGTATGTGTGACTCCTTTAAATGGAATGTTAATTTATATACCCATTTACGACTGGTGCATAAAATGAGAGGAAATTAGAGTTTCATATCCTGTCTTAGTGAACTCTAGATGTCTCAAGGAGTGCATCATAAACTAGACAGCAAGTTCCTCTGAATTAGCCTTTAAGAAGTTAGTTAAATCAATTTCACAATTTGAGATGGTTCTCTGTTGGAAAGACCAGCTGCTGTCAGCATGTCTGACACAGAAACCTGATAGGATGATACTAAGACTAGTGACAAACAAAAGCCCTTTTAAGGACAAGGAAGGCAACTAAGTGGCAAAGAAAAGCCCCTGTGTGGAACAGGGGAGGGAGCTAAATCAGCCAAGTGTTCATTTTGCTGGTGTGAGAAATATTCAAGATTCACTTAAGAAACTGGGCCTGGTGCTCAATCCAGCAATAAGGAAATGAGACATAGGTCGGTTCCTGGAAGCTCCAGGGTGAGATTCCTGGTGTATATGGAGAAATAGCAGGCCAGAAGAGACCCTGTCCCAAACAGCAGGACTGACACCTAAGTGCCCTCTGACTTTTGTGTAGGCACCTTGCAAACACCCTTCCACCAACACAAACCAACCCACGCCTTCCAAATCAACCCATAAAAACAACAAAACATAAAAAAATCCTTGGCAAGAATGATTAGCAATCTTTTCTTATCCACCTTAAACCCAAAGGAAAGTTGTCTTTATAGTAAATACAGCCTTAGCCTGAAACAAAAGCCCAACCAAACCCAGCAGCTGCTGTAATTTATGAATTACCAGTAGACACTAGCTAGAGAATATGCATTACTAACATTAACAAATAAAGGGGAGAAAACCTATTAAATTTCACTGTATAACATTAAACAGGGCCCTTTCTTCTATTTCATTTTTATTTTTTCCATCTTCCACTAAATTATTTAATTGAGAGCAAACAATACTAGACTGAGATGTACCATGGCAGATTTCCCCTTTGTCTCTGCTGTAAACATTAACAAGATCCTAGGAATAGTACAGCCACAAGGTACTCAAAAATACACTGTAATGTATTTATGTTTCCAAACCAATAGCCCCATATTCCTTTTGTGTTAAAAGCTAGAAGAAACTGTTACCTTTCTCAATTTGCCAGTCCGATGCTGGACCGGAATACAGGCAACTGAGCCAGATTCAGAAACTAATTCCTGCCATGTGTGTTCCTCATGGAGGCAAAATCATCCAGAGTCTAACATGCGAGGAGCTGAGAGAATTATTCTTTGTAAATATTTTACTAACCCTAAAATAGATCCTTCAATGTTGTACCTACATGGTCTTCCCTGGATCTACATCTACATTTTGCTGGATGTTCACACACACACACACACACACACACACACACACACACACACTGACCCAAATAAAAATAAATATTCTGAGACTGAGCTATGGCCCACGTTTTCCTGTGTTTCTAAGAACCTGTGATTGTTCTCCCAGATCTCAACTATGATCAAAGAGATCATAGATGCTATCTATAAAATGTATGATTTGGGGGCAAGGTTAAAATAATTCTTTTCCGAAGTGGAAAAATGGAGCAGTGTGAAGCTGAAGAGGCCAGGGTTGCTCCCAGCTGAGCTTCTATTAGTACAAAGATTTATCTTCACCTTGTAGCGAATACCAGTAGACCCACTTCCTACATTTCCTGAAGGGCCAAAAGTACATCCATGAAAAGCAAGGCATTGATTAAAATGCCCAGAGGAGACAAGTTATAATTTTAAAAAACTGTAACCTGTCTTTCATGGGGAAATGCCATAATTATAAAATGAACTGGCGATTGATTGGGAAAATTGAAAAGGAAATCACCCTGTGGTGAAGTATTTCTCTCAGGAAAGGGTGTCTGAGGATGCCGGGTTTGATGGGAAATTCCACACAAAGACAGAGGTTGAGTTGAGCTCATGCACCAGCTGGACGAAGTTTAGCCATTTTATCTCTCAACCACCTTCCTCTTCTCAATCAAAACAAAAGGCACTGTTTCCAAGCTCTGCCCATCACATCCTCAGATCAAAGAAAGTGGTCCACATTGGAACCAGGCAGTCCTTTTCAGAAGTAAGCTTTAAAAAAAAAAATACTGGGGCACAATTCTGTGATGCTATACTCTTGAATGGTTTCTGCTCAGAAATCTCTGAGGTTCTGTGCTCCAAGGGAGGTACAAAGGAATCTAGTCAGCTTCCGGCTTATTAAGAGGAGGGGCTTGCCCATTATGTTTTCCAACCATGAGAAGGGAACAAGAAGACAATAAAAACCATGAGGGATTTTAGCAGTCTCTCAAGTTATGTATATGATACTCAGAAAAAAAAAATTCAGAAAAAAATGTTCAGTTTTGAAGTTACATGATTACAGAATTTAAATAGATCAAGCGACCAGAGATTGATTTCTTCTGTGTTATGTGTATGCTCATGTATATGCCAGTGTGCACAGGGATGTTCTTGCTTGTGGAGGCCAGAAGCTGATGTCAAGTGCCTCTGCAATTGCTCACCACCTTATTTTGTTGAACCGGAAGCTCACAGATGTAAATAGACTTCCTCACCAGGGAGCCCTTGGGTTCCTTCCCCCACATCAAGATCTAGGTGTGCACTCTCATGTCCAGGTTTTTCCATGTGTTCTGGTGACTGAACTCATGCCCTCATGGTTGTGTGACTAATCAATAGAACCATCACCTCGGGCCCCCAAATCTATTTCTTCTTGAGAGAGCAGTGGTAAACCATGTAGAAAACTTCCCTTTCTTTCAAGTACAATTTCACAAGTCTAAGCTGAAAGCGAATCCTATCTTTTGGTTGATTCCTTTTCCTGGTGCAGACTTTGCATTTTTTTGGTGAGGGAGTGTAGAACCTTTGGGTCAAGGGAATGGCATGTGAACTCCTGATCTTCTCTCTTATTTTCACACCATGTTTTCTCAGGCACAATATTAACTTTTCTGAGCCAATTTTCCTAGCAGAGTAAACAGGCAAAACCAAGGTTATGTCCAGTGTTTCTTGCAGATAAAATGCTTTGCCTCTATGGTGGAGACAAACTCAATTTTAAGCTTGAAACAATGACTCAGCTGTTTTGTAGTAGGTGGAACATACCTGGCCCTTAAAAAACACTTAAAGCCCTTGTAAAATTAGCATAGCCTTTTTGCATTCGAGCACACAATGTGCTGGTATATATTATGTTTTCATTAGTACTACTGGAAAAACATATAGTCAGACAAATATGAAAACTGCAATATTTGAGTGTTTAGAATATACCAGCATTCACTTTGCACAGATGCATCACTGTGTCCAAGAATAGACAACAATTTTAGGAAGGTGCCTGAAAGAGTCACTGAAGAAGACTATGAAGTTGTGAGTATAGATGTGGTGCTAAGGAGTGCAGAACAGCAGCTAAACTTGTCCTGGGGTTATGAAGCTGACACATCTCCATGGATAAGAGGCTGTGGTCATCATATAGGGTCTAGCTGCAGCCCATCTTGTTGGGAAGATTTTCCTAAACAAAGCAGTGAGTGATGCCTTGGACTAAAGCCCTCCTTGGGACTCAAGTCCTCTTTGGGACTTATCTTGGAACTGTGGAATGGGGACAGAGTTAGCAGCTTCCATGTAGGAGCACAACAAGTTCTGAGCAGTAAGACTCCTGGGAGTGGCAAGGGGTAGCAGATAGACAGACATCTCTGAATGGCTGAAAGGGACATTGTTGTTCCTACGCAAATGTGGACACATATTAACACAATCGGAGGTAAATGCAGAAAGAATTCTTCAGTGAACTTTCCTTAGCAGAATTTAATGTATCATCCATCACCCAATAACTTAAGCACTCAAGATCTCAAAATCTACTTGGTTTTCTAAACACAACCTATAATAGACGATACATCTAGATGGTCTTCCTTGCAATGTGCTGTGGGAAATTGGGTAAAGCTGCCCTTATGTCTGAAGCTGGAGTCAAGAGTGAGGGGTTCTCTTCTGCATGCCTGGGTCCAAGGCTATTACCACGTGTGGCCAAGTCATCATCTCATGGGGACTGGGGTGGTGATGTTACCACTGATAATGTCGTTCAGGCCACATGTAACAACTCTCAGCCACAGAGGTGGGAAAGATACTTGTGAGAAGCAAATTCAAAGCAAACAAACTAGATCCATAACACAAGGGAACACCTGATCCATAACACAAGAAAACACCTGAACTTTTGGATCTTCAGTAAAGAATGAAGGCGTGAATATGACTCCTGGGGAAGGGTATAAAAAGCAACAAACCAGACACAGAGCTGTGGGAAGCACAGAGAGACGGAGGTTTCTAGGGACAAAGAAAAGTAAACCTAGTGACTGAGCCATACAATGTTAGAGAATTAATATCTAAAAATGAAGGCTGATGACAAGGGTCAGTCAGAAAAAGCTGTTATAAAAGCCCAAGGACTGAATTTAGATCCCAGAACTGACATAAAGTATCTGGGTATAGTGCTGTGCACCTGTGTGGGGACAGAAGGCCCCCTGGGGCTTGTTGAAAAGTCAGGTTTGCTAAATGCCACTCTCCAGGTTCAGCGAGAGACTCTGTCTTAAAAACAAAGGTACCAAATAACTAAAGAAAACACCTAACACGAACTTTGACTTACACAAATACACAAATGGCACAAATATATGGACACATACTCATGTACACACAAACACATGTACACATACAGACTACATATGCACACATCCTCATGCAAGCAAACCCACATTCACAAGCAGGTTTAGATATGGAATCATTCCTTCTAACCACATCTCAGTAGGTAAAAAACATGATGTACAGACAATCAAATAACTATGCAGACAGACCACTGGGCAGCTTTTGAAAGTCCCTTTCAATCAGAAGAGGAGCAAATGGCTGAAAGGGACATTGTTGTTCCTACCCAAATGTGGACACATATTAACACAATCGGATAGCTGAGGTAAATGCAGAAAGAATTTTTCAGTGAACTTTCCTTAGCAAAATTTAATGTATCACTCATCACCCAATGACTTAAGCACTCAAGATCTCAAAATCTACTTGGCTTTCTAAATGCAACTTTCAATAGATGATACAGCTAGATGGGTTTACAGTTCTTATTCCTTGACATATACACTCACCTTTTCAACATTAATATTCTTTAGAGGATTTACTAGGCCATGACTGCACTCATGATGAACTATTAATGCTTATTACTTTTAAAAATATGAATATCAGGAGAATAGGTTTAACTATTTTAGTCAGAAAGTCTGTCGTCCAAACTTTAATCAGGACAAATCTCAATGCCTTGGGAAGACCTCATAGCATCTCTGTCAGGTAAAAGGGACATTGCAAGTTAACCATCCTCGTGTACGATGTTCCTATGGCTGCACAGAGAGCCATCCCATGAGGAAATAAAGGTCAACTAATGTCCCCACCCCCTGTTCTCCAGAGATAGGACAATGCTGCTGCTGGATGGAGACATTAGGTTACAGCATGAGATGGATGTCTGACATGACAAGCCAGTGCACTGACAAGAGTGTCATGCTATAGGAGAAGTCAATTGGCAGTCACACAGAACAAGAATCTCTGATTTATAGATTTTCTGGAATGAGCAATATTTGCACAGGCTGTGAAAATGTCATATTTCACATTTTATATTTATCTGTTTCTGGTCATTCAAGAAAGGTGAATTGGTTCAAGCATGGGGTCAAGTTTCCTGGATTAGAGTCTTTCTGTCATTCTGCCTAGAGCTTCGAAATGGTCGAGAAAGTGATTTTTCACATAACCCATGGAAGTGGAAAGGTTCAGATATGAAATTATTCCTTCCAACCACATCTCAGTAGGTAAAGAACATGAAATAGAAATAAGATTCACACCAACAATCAAATAACCACAAAGACAGACCTTGGGCAGCTTTCAAAAGTCCCTTCCTGACCATAATTAAGAAGAGGAACAAAGCACACTCAGAACACAGTTTGATAATCTCGCAGGCCCCTGCTAGCTCCAGACAAGCATCTCCAGATAGTTGAAAGGGACACATGTTCCTACTCAAATGTGGACCCATCATGGAGGGATCTGCATAGACCGGAGTCTAAACAAGGCTTAACCTAACAGGGGCTAGGGCTTTTAGGATGCTACTGAATCTTTCAAAAGCTACATTTGATTTATCTCAGTCTGAACTTAATTCTTTCTCCAGTGCAATTGGCCCAAAGATACTTGATTTTGGGGGGGGGGGATATGAATCTAGCATGGCTGTACCTAGGCTCCATTCTCCCTGCCTTCCTCACAGTAACTGACAGGATATCTAGGGACTAAGCAAGCTGGGAATTCACATGGAGAGAGGAAGCTAGCAGGACCCCTTTAAGTAACCCTTGCAACAGAAACCCTCCAATATGACCTTTCTGATAAGGCTTCTAAGCATGCTCCATCTGCTGCCCAAGAGCTGGATATGTCCCAGGAGAGCTGTGAATGCACCAGAACCCATTTATATACTACAGCACCCTGCCAAAATGTCAGAAGGCTGGACACCTGTGTCAGTCCACTTGACCTTAGTGGAATCTGAACCAAACTACACTACATAGTGATTCAAATATTGCATATTAATCAGCAAGAGACAAAGCTGTCCACCCCACATGGAAGTGTCATGATAGAAACGAACAAGATGAGCACTGTGTCCTGTGCTGTATAGGAAGGAGGATTCCCTTTTTCTCTTTCAGCAAATGGTAACAAACTGGAGATAGGAAGTCATTTTTGTTCTCTAGCAGTCATGAGTATGAGACAGACAAATAATGCTAATAATTTTGTTGTTATATATGGTAACCTGGAGGCATATTAACATTCCCTAAGCATATATCAAACTAAGTTGCCTGTATAACCTTTTTTTAATATTGCAAGTGGTCAAGAAAAATGTTTAAAAAAATAACAGAGCAAATGTCTCTCAAATGGAAAACCACAGCATGCTACAATGATGTAAGTCTACCATTGCAAGGAAGTTTGAAAGAACATGCAATGTGAGCATTAAAGCATGGGTGTGCTTTGAACATGAGTGTTCAGTTATGGTGTCAGAGAAGCGCTTTTTATACTTCACTTCTCTGGATCTCTAGGTTTCTTTCCAGTGCAGTACTGCCAAACAAGGGAAAATACAATCTTATGGTTTCAAAAGAAATAGGTCCAAGTTATTTAAGAGTGTGTATGTGTGTCTGTGTGAGTGTGTTTGTGTGTGTGTGTGTGTGTGTGTGTGTGTGTGTGTGTGTGTGTGTATACGTGTACCTGTGTTGACAGGAACCTTTCCAAGAAACTGAAAAGCCTCATGACTAAGTTGTGACATATCTGGGCCTTGTTCATTTTGCTGAAATGATGACAACATTAAGTTAGCTATGGGAAGAAAGGTAATTTTATTAAAGTAAGATGATTCTTTATTAAGTGCATAAAGGACTTCTGCTTGCGTCTGCCTTTCATATTCTGTTCTAAGTCCTTCTGCAACTCTACATCTTGGGAACAACGAGCAAGGAAATGTCACAGCTTCTCCCAGAGAGGGTGGTGTGTCTTTTATTCACCAGAAGGAGGAGTTTGGGGTCTGTCCGAGGAAAGCAAGGCCTCCCTAAATTCATCTATTTCTCCCAAGTGCCTTTCAGTTTTAGGGCAGGGCAGAAACTGCCTACCCCAAGGTTAAGATTTAAAACATTCTCTGTGTTTACTGAAGATGGACTTCTATCTTTGACCTTAGCTTAACTTTCTGCACATAAGTTTCTGAGAACCTTTCAATATCAACTTCTCTAAATCCTTGAGAATAACTCACTGGGTCTCTCTGGGTACTCATAGTCAATGTATGTAAATTTATGCAAATTTTCCAACTGTTTGAATGAGAAAGATTTCGGATCACACTTTCTTCTAACATTCTCTGATAAATGAGCTCATATCAGAATTAATTTCTCTTAGTACCATTATAAGACAGTTCCCATAATTCCCATTTCCTAAGAATAGGATACATCCCCAAAGTGTTTTAAATTATTTAATTTTTCAATATCTTTTTCTTTCCTTTCTTTGTGTGTGTTATGTGTAGGAAATAGGAATATGCATGCCATAGGTGTGAGTGTAAAAGTGAGAGGACAATTGGCAATCAGTTCTCTCCCACGTGGGTTCAGGAGACAGAACTCAGGTCATCAGGACCAAACCTATCTCACTGGCCCTCAACAATATACCTTCAAGGCAAATATTGTCACTCAAATTCAAGTGGTGAGTAAGCTTCCTAAATTTCTTCTGTTTCTAGGACAAAATGCCTAAGACTGGGTGCTTTTCAAAGAACAGAAGTTTATTGGCTCACAGTCGTGGTTCTCACAGCAGAATACCATGGCGAAGGACCCTGCACCATGAGACAGAACATGTAAACCACTGAGGGTTTTGCTTATTCCTCACACAAAAATAGCAATGCCATGTGGGCCTTGTCCTCTGGGACCAAATCTAATCCTAATTATTTTCCCAAAGCCCTCACTCCAAATGCTGTTATACACAAATTTTAATCCTGAGTTTTTAACACATACTAAAAACACAGAAAAATAAACATTTAGAAAGCGTGAGGAAATTTCTTCATATTACATTCTTGCCATATAATAGATCCATTGGCCCATCCCAGTCTGGTAACTTGAGAGCGCTTCTCATATATGAGCAAGATGGTCCTGGAGATACTCTTTGTCCAGGTCTAACCCAACAGTTCAATGTCATGTGCAAGATCTTCCACAGAAGTAGCCTGTGATTCCATAAGCAGGTGTGACAGCTACACTTGGCTTTCAGTTCATATGAGTTTGTAATCTACTCAAACTCAAACACACTCGTACCCAAGTGGTCACCAAGACTGGTGCCCCATCAACCAATATACTCCTTCACAGAGTCAAGTTTCATCTCCTTTTGTGCTAACTGTTAAAGCACCAATTTTATCTCATGAGAATAGGAGGTTCTGACATATGGAACTATAATCTGTAAAACTTTTCCCGACTTAAGAAGCTGTACTTTTGTGACATGATCCAAAACTCTGATGAAATTCAGTTCAGAGGAGACCAAAGCCTTCCTCATCCCTTCCCAGTCTGTTTCCTGGGATGCCCTTGGCGCCATCCAGCTAAGCCTTCCACCCCCACAGTTCAGGTCAAAGTGGGGAGAGATTATCAAACAGTACCTCTCTGAACCTAGAGAGACACCATGCTGATTTACCATCTTTGTTTTTGACTCAGTCAAACAGCAAGTGAGAGCCATGAGAATAAACAGCAGGAGCCATGAGAATAAACAGCAGATGATAGCCAGCATTTTACATGTCAACCCACCACATGAATATCTGTGTTGAGGAAACACACTAGGCAAAGTCTGTGGAAGTGTCCTATTATGTGGCATTCATAATATGGCTCCATTAGGCAGTCTGCAAGGACATCCATCAACTGGTCCCACTAGGCAAAGCCAGCGGGATGACTCGCTATAGATACTGGTTGTTTTCTATCTGTAACTATCTCATGTGCCACCACCTCACCTCCCTAAAAGAATAGTATGGGATTCTTTCCATAGTCCCTTGGTGGGTGTCTTTTATTCTTTTGGGGCAGTATTATCAGTGACTTGTCAGAAGGATGACTTTGTCTTATTCCATGTAATTTTGATAAAATATACTTTTAAGTAATAAGGCTAAAGCAGTGATGATAAAGAGTGTGATAATATAGTGTCGCGGGAAAGAGAGCTAGGTGCTCCAATAATAGCAGCATAGGTCAAGGAGTTGGTTCCATTTGTAGAGCGCTTGTTCAGCAAGCCTGAGGACCTGAGTTTGATTCCCAGCACCTGAGTAAAAGCATGAGGCCCTGTAACTGTGCCTCTGATCCTAGAGCCAGGGAGGCAGGGCTTGTGGGCTAGGCACTTTAGCTTAATTGGTGAACTTCAGGTGCAGTAAGAGGCCCTTCCTCAAACTATGAAGGGAGAGTGAAGAAGACACCCTAAAATGGATCCTACAAAAAATATACTGTTCAGTGGTGTAGCATAATCACCTATACAACCTGAGTTCAGAACACCTCTTCTTCCCCAAATAAAACTGCAAGTTTCTTCACACTCACCCTTACCTTCCTCCCTACAACCCAAACAACTACCATCTGCTCTCTACACATTTGTCTGTTCTGAGTGTCACACTACACGGGAACCATGAACAACAGAGTCCCAGGGGCTCCTTTCACAGCACATGATATTTCCAAGGTCTCACTCGATCTTTGTTGTATCCAGGATGGACTATGAACTGGACCCATGATTGGAGAAGAGTCTATCTATATGAAAACTTAAGGTACTTGAACTAATTCCTAGACTGTACATCCATTGTGATGACCTCAGAAGTATCTCCACATTCTTAGAGATGGCTATGGAGAGACATTCAGGACAGCATTAACAGTCTGGAAAAAGTCCATTAGTGAGAGGCTTGATGGAATACATAACGATCTACAATGGGATGGTATGTGGCTGGATTCATGGGTGAGTTAGTCCAGGCCTTTAGCTAAGATCTCAGCAAATTCAAAATAAGGCTAGTTGCCTTGGAGATGAAGTACTCAAGGACGAGTTCCCAGGGATTTAGCAAGGTCAGACATGTAACAATTTCAGTGTCAGTTTTTCCCTGGCAGAAAAGGCTTAATAGGTAACATTTATAAACATAACTCACAGTCTTAATAATTGACTTTATACATGTATTACTAACTTCGTATTTGTGTTATAAAATTCAAGGTCCAACTAACTGTCTATGCAGGGTAAAAGTACACATCTTAAGTGTTTACGTAATTCCTAGGTCACTGTCTCTTGCCCTGATACATGCCTTTCTGCCTATTTCACAGACTATAAATCAAGGAACCTGGCTGACATTGAAGCTTTGCCCTGGCTATGGTTAACATGGCTTTTATTTATGTCTGAGAAAAATAATCTTGTGATATTTTTATGTGTTAATAGAACAGTTGTATTTCTATTGTTTAATTAAGAAATGTAAAATGATTTTCAATATCAGCTCATATTAATGGCTAAAGTTTTGTGTGAATGAGAGAATAGAAAGAAGAGACTAAGGAGAGAGAAAATGAGAAGTACAGATGCAGTAATAAAGAAAGTTACCATAAGAACATATGAGTTGGCCCTTTTTACCTAGATCTTTTTCCTGAGTGACTCTGGGGCACTATGCTGGGCAGAGTGAGAGCTGGCCTCTTAGTCTGCATTAAGCAAGGAACGAACCTTGTGAACTTGACAACATCCTTGCTCCTTTTTCCCCAGAAAGAGGTGGGTAGTGCACACACTATTTCTTATTACCTGCTAACAAACTAGCAACTACTTTGCTGGTGACAATTTTAGATCAAAAAGGTGTGCTCAGTGGATGGCTACATGGAGAAGAACAGATCCACACCAACACTCCACATAGACTCAACCTGAGATCACACACACTGAGTCTGATAAAAGATGAAGTGGAGAATAGCCTTGAAGTCCTAGGCACATGAAAAGACTTTCTGAACTGACACCAATAGCATGGGTACTAAGAACAACAATTAATAAGCAGGACCTCATTAAGCTCAAAGGCTGTATGGTAAAGGACACTGTCATCTGGACAAAGTGGCAGCCTACAAAGAAAAAAAATCTTCACCAATGATACATGTGAAATAAATTATATATCTGAAGGAAGGTTAGTGTCTACATTATATAAAAATCAAAAAAATTAAATATCAAGAAAATAACCCATAGAAATCCCCCAAAATATCAAAAGCTATTATCAATGCTATTGGTTATTTTACACAACCTGATAATAAGGCCCTGGTGCTGAAGATCAAACTCACTTATCTCACTGAACATGGAGAAGTGAAGGGTGCCTAGCCAGAGACATCACTCCTACTGACCAGTCAGTGTTCATGGTACTGGAAGGTACTCTGCATGCTATCAGAGAGAAAGGTAATCATCAACCCAGCTACAAACCACACACAGAACCATAGTCTGGTGTGTAGTGGAAGAAATGTTAGAGGAGAAACCAACCACTTTCAAGTAGGATTCAAGGCCTCTGCCATGAGATGGAATCAAACATGGCACTAATAAAGACCTGAGTCTAGAGATGTCATGGCCCTAGGGAAAACCTAAAGACATATAATGATATACTGCTATACCAATATATTGGTATCTCACTAAGCTGTCATCAGGGAAGCGTCCTACAGTAGTTGGGAACTAATACTGAAACCCACAATTGGACAGTGTAGAGTGTGAGAGACTTTGGAGTGCTGGACCCCAAAAGGGAGTGCTGGACCTGTCTTCATCAAGCCCTTCTCCTTAGAACTCAGAAATCAGTGGGGAGAAAAGGTTAAAAAAAATTCTAAAAGCCAAAGGGAATAAATGATCCTACGAGAATTGTATCTTCTAGACACAATAGGATGGATGCACATGTAAACTCACAGAACAGTGTGGCAGCAGGTACAGACTCAAGGGAGATGTGGTCCCCGCACTGAGAAGGGGAAGCAGACACAGGGTCTCACGCCTAGTCAAGCAAGTATCTGCAATTTATATCTGCTGCCAAAGGGGAGAAAAAGATCAATTTTCTCCAGTGAAGTTTCACTGGGTATAAAAATGACACTTCAGAGTAGGCCCCATGCCTAAGAGTAGTTGATCAACAAACTCAAGATATTTTTGTAGACTTTTTGTCTCACTTTGGTTTGTTTGAACATTTTTCTTTTGTTTTATTGGTCTTTTTGTGTGAAAAAGTATTTTGTTGTTTTGTTTCTTTGTTTGAGAGAGGGAGGGAGGGAAAGAGAGAGAGAGAAAGAATATAAAGTTGGGTAGATAAAAAGGTGGGGAGGATCTGGGAGGAACTGATAGAAAAAAAATATGATCAAAATAAAATATATTCTGAGAAACTTTCTTTCAATAATAAAGTTTAAAAAAAAAACACCTACAGGGAAAAAAGTTTTAAAAATGTATGCTTAGAAATCTTTCCAATTTATAATGCCATAGAAGAAAGATCAACATTGAAATGTCACTTAAAAGTATTATAGTGATATTAAAGGTAACAATAAATTATCAAATAAGGATTTTATATTCAAAATTACAAGTGATTATAAGGAACCCAAGGCATTAGGTATAAATTAAATTAGCAAGATGATAAATGTTATCTGTTAACCCCAAAGCATTAGGTCTAAACATGAAATTTCCTCCATCTAGAATTTCCATAGCAAATTGACAGTAATGACCAGAGGATGCTAAAGCAACCCTTTCATTCCATTATATCAAGGCAACTAAAGCTGAGGGAAAAGCTTCTCTTCACACACAACATTTTTCCACAACATGGATCTGCACAGGAAAAATTCAATCTCTGTAGGACTGTAGCAGTCCTCCAAAACACAGCAAAATCCAGCTACAGGTTCACCATTTGAGTCCCCCCATAATCTTAATCAGCTACTGCACCCATTGATTGAAAAAAACAAAAACTGTTCAAAATCAGAGCTAGCAACACATAACAAATAGACCTGTGCTCAGACGACTCTTTGGGAACTTGATATGCACTGCATGAACCCATCAATTTTTACATGACTGAATTTTATATACATCGGCACATAGAAGATTAAATAACTTTATTTAATGTAAGAATTTAATTTTCTGTGTTCCTGAAATCTCAAATAACTCAGCAATCCATCCCTTATTCCCATCAAGATGATACCAACTCTAAAATAAAGTTGAATGTTCTGTTTTGAAACAAACAAACAAAAAAAACCCAAAAGAACATTGTGCACAGTTCATTATGTTATAGAATATTTGTTTAACTATATAATGATGTGTCACATCTGTTTAACCAGGTAAAGATGTGTTGCTGTTTTACCTTGCCTGCCTAAGGTAACTGATTGGTCTAATAAAAAGCTGAATGGCCAATAGCAAGGGAGGAGGTAAAGGCATGAATTCTGGGCAGGGAGAACCTGTAATAGCACGTATTTAGGCTCAAAAAGAAAGAAACAGAGACACAAGGGAGACACCAGGGGCCAGACAGACACAGAAAGCAGGAAAGTAGGACAGCAGAATGAAGCCCTGAGGCAAAACACAGATGAATAAAAACAAGATAAATTAAGTTAAAGAGCCTAAGATAAGGCTGAGCATTCATAACTAATAATAAGTCTCTGTGTCTTTATTTGGTTGGTGGCCCAAAGAAAATTTCAACTACAGCATCACACAAAATATAATTGGAGTGATCAATGGGTTCTAAGCAGAAGAAAAGGGAATGTGAGCTGGAGAGGTGGCTCAGTGGTTAATGGTTCTTCCAGAGGATCTGAGGTTAATTCCCGGCACTCAGGCCTGTAGCCCACACGTGCTCCATGAGATCTGACACTCTCTTCTGGTCTCTCCACGTGCTGCACTCATGTACACATAGACTCACATAGATAAACACAAGTATATATAATTTTAAAGCTAAAAATATTTTTAAAAAGAGAGGAAAAAGGGATAGGGCAGATGAATGTGGAATGTAAGAAGACACATATACATCAATGAGAAGTATAATATTTTACATGATTTCTGAACATCTACCACATGTGACTTTTGCTCTTTTTTTCTTTTTAAGTAATTACTCAGAAAGAAAAGGACACAATTATTTTAAAGTAATCTAAATACTACTATGCAAAGAATTTACACAGGGTGTCTGGACCATAAATTATGTCCATAGAAAAGGTAAAATTGAAGTGTTGCTCATAGCCAGAGTACTAAAGCAAAGTGCATTTAAAGCCTGTGATGTCTTTGTTCCTGACATGGAAAAAAATGCTAAGGGAGCCCATCTGTTTTTGTTTTTATAGATACTATCACATTTTACTTTTGACTATAACGTTTTGGGACAATGCAAATTTATAGTAATATAATCTCCTCTGAGAGCTGAATAACTGCATTTTGAGTCTAGACGGGTAAGTTTCCTGAGTTCTGGGAAATGCCACCTTGTACATTCTTGTAGCAGTTTCCCTGTTTTGCAGTGTGCACTTACATCCACGTCACAGCCGTACTCTGACCCATCCAGAAGTGTCACTTTGCACTGCATGCTTTTAGGCCTCTTCACGATCTTCAATGGAGATCGGGAGACTTTGCTGCTGGATGATTTCTGAGAGAGTTTATCGTCTTCAAACTGCTGATACTCAAGTTGTTTTGCAGCTGCGGCAGCGAAGTCCCGGTCTTTGTCACTGACCTGTGGACATCAACAATGAGCACCTTTCATAACAGGCAGAAAATGGATATTGAGTTGCTCTGATACCATACAGTTCCAGAGAAACAGGCTGTGGTCCCAGTTCCTAGAGGATGTGAGCTGTCTCATCTTCAATGCTAGGAGTAGATAAAAGATTCCAGTTACACCGAAACAAACATACCTGCTTAAATGTACCACTTGGGCTTTGCGCAGATGACTCAAGAATTAATAGAGAAGATAATTAGCCAATTCTATCAAGATCTCAGTAAGCAAATAAGTTAAGACCACTCCTGACTTTTCACAGACATTGGATAGTGAAGGTCTCAAAAACACCCATGGGTTGCCTTTTGTAGTTTTTCATAATTGGTTGGATACTTTTGTATTCCCTGACATGTTAGATCCACACCTCTCCATACCCTTACAAGATATGAACATTAAGGCTTAGAAGAGATATTAGGCTGTGTTAATATTGTCAGTAATTTTGATCCTGCTCTGAATCAGTTCACTGAAGTCAGTAGCACTGAAGCTCAACACCATGGAGCCTCCTGGTTCTGTTCTCTTTCTGGTAATGAGCTGCTGTGAGGACAGGTCAAACGTGTGTGAAGCTTTAATCTGCTGAATCTCTATAGTCTGTTCTAGGCCAGTCTCACAACTGCAGAGAAACTTCCTATAGGACATGAAATTCTTCCCAGTCAGCTCCCCAGAATCCCACACTGTTCCCCAATGTGTCTGCTCTCCTCTTCTATCTGATTACCACAATGATGACATGCAAACCTGATACACAGCTGGATGGTCTGCCACACCAACAGTGCACAGAAAAAGACACTAATGTTCCAGGTTGACCCTTAGAATTAATACAGGATTTCTCTTACAGAAGGACCATCAGCCAGGTACCAGAAGTGCCTGGGGTCTTGAGGAAAGGCTGATGGTTTATTATCTCAACTTCAACTACTTTCTACTATTTCAGAAGCAGAATCATTTTAGTGTACTAGCTTTAAACCTTTAGTATAGACTTCTGTTTCCCTTGTATTTTCTACCTTGATTTTCATAAGAACGCAGTCCTTTCTTCCACCAAAAGTGAACTGTCTTTACATAAGACGATTTTGTCAAATTTATAAAAGCAAACAACTAAACTCCCAAAAAACAACTAAAGTGGTGAATGTCTTTATTTCTACATATTTATTGTAAATCACTGATGCAGGAGGATGCCAACTTGGAGGCCTCAGTTAAAATAACTAAAACAATGACAATTCTGGGAAGCCAGGTAATTGAGAAAGTAAATGTCAACAAGTTAATGAACTAAAGAAAACCTGTTTTAAGAACTTGGTCCCACTATTTTGAGTGTGTTAAAGCATCACAATGATCAATGCAAGAAAGCTATAACATATCATTAATCTGGCCTTGATGTTGTTTAGGGAGAAGCACAATAATCCTGGAATTATCAATCATGTTGCATCTTATTAGATACTTTATAATTTATATGTGATCTTGTTATTATATATCACATATATATAAACATATATAATATATGATATATAATATATATGTGATATATTTAAATTGTAGTCTTATTATAGGCAAAGTCAGCTGAAGCTACTTTTAAATTTTGCTGTCAATCACTTTTTTCTATATAATATACCTGAGATTGTTTTTCTGCTACTAAAAGTATCTGTAAGAAAATAAACTTTAGTTAAATGTTGCTTGCTTGTCTTGTGTAGATGTTAAGTAACCACTGCTCAAGGACAGATCTTTCTGGAACACATGAAAGAGGAGTCTACCACAGAGTCTGGACAAGCAGACAAAGTGTCTCAAATGAATTGCCAATTACAGTCATGTGATGCATGGTTGACAATAATTATAGCAAATCCTCCATTCCACTCAATCTCCCTCATTGCTCTGATGTGTAGGTACTGCAAACTTCAATTACAAATAAATGAGGACCAGAGAGGCCAGGCTTCAAGAGTACATAAAATTTAGCAAATTCAAATCCAGCCACATTTTAGTCATCATTTCTAGACCAAATATACTTAATTTTATCTCTCACATTGCTTCCAGCTGAAAAGTAAAGATGTTGGCAGAAGACCTTGTTAGCAGTTTGTGACGATGGAACATGAGGACCAAAGGCCTGAAAGATTCTTCCCAATCAGATCAATGATGATAAGAGACAGGATTTACTCAGGTCTCTGCCTTGTGTATCCAGACACATTTCCCTCTGCAGATTCAGTATCATATGTTGTGTTGGTTTCAAACATGTGGCTATAGAAGACACAGTACAGTCACGGCCCATGTAACGCCACACAAACCACATATACGATGGTGATCTCTTAAGACCTGAGAGTTGAACTGGTTGGGAGGGCTTTGGGGGAGTTGTGCAGGGAAAATAGAAATAAATGCTTCATTTCGTGTAGGAAATTCTCATGAAGAGAAAAATTAATGCAAACATATAATTCCTATTATGATGTAAAATAGTTGTCATTGTAAATCCAAAACAGTACACAGCTCACGAGTCTGTAATGGTCTGTATAATCAGATACATGAATGTACAGCTGAGACACTAATGGGGAGTAAATAACACTTAATGATAATAAATTATTATACTGTTGGTTGATTGAAATGTATAGGAGAGGGAATCCTACCCAAAGAGTCACTAAAGTAGATTTCAATGTTCAGTTCAGAATAATAGCTGGAAAATAAATTCTGCCCTTACCTGTTACAGTCTGAAGTGAAAACAGCCAGAGGCATAGCCAATGCTGCCAGCTTGCTATCTGCCCTTCAGGTAAACTCAGATGTAGGCAGAATTTCCAGCCAGGAATTCAGCTGAGTCTAACAGCTTTAATCAAAGGCAGGAGGTACCAGTACAGGCTGACGCCTTCAACAGCAGCACCACTAACTCTTTGTGCAAGAGGGCAAAAACCAGGTAACCTTCATAGTTGCCCTTAGGGCTGAATTGGAGCTGTGCGGCTGGCTCAGCCTGGTTTCCTGACCAACCCTCCCCAGAGATGCTCCAGGCTCACCTCCCTCTTCACCGGGGTGCTGTGTGCAGCGGCTTCAGGGAACTGCTCTAACGCTGGTGGCTCCTCGCTGCTTCCACTGGCAGGCTCTGGTCCAAGCTGTGCCCCTGCTTGTCCCTGAGGTCCTGCTGCCTCCCGGGGCTCAGCCTCCTGGTCGGGCTTGGATTCTGAGTCTGATCCTGATTCGGTCGTCATGGTTGATTGTTCTGCAAGGAGAAAGAGAGGCAAGGGTCTGTCACTAGGTGCAATTACCTTCCACGAGAACCCATATGAAAGGGAGGAGGGGAAAGAGGTGTCACCGCTGTAGGTGTGTTTCCGAGTTAGCCGCCACACCGCTGGCAGAGCACGTCCCCAGGCGTGGCTGTATGTCCACCCGCTCTCTTAAAAAGAAATAACACGTGGCAACGGGTCCTTTTTATCTGCTCTTTTTTCCTTCTTTCCTTCTTTCTCTCCCCCTGCCCCTTCTCTCGGGATATCCAAACCCCCTAAATTAAATTCTGTGTGGCACCTGGCAGCGAATGTTTCTTGCCTCTTCCACGTGCAAAATATTAACAACAGCCAAGCACAGTTTTACACTGCACACCAGAGGGGCACTGTGTGGAAGTACCACAAAGACTGGTGCTCACAGTGGATCAAATAACACTGTGAAGTCATTCATCTAAGAGAAGGAACCTCAACTAAGAAAATGTCTCCCTAATGCTGGGCTGTAGACAAGTCTGTAGGGTATATTCTGAATTAATGATTGATGGGGGTGGGCCAATCCCATTGTGGGTGGGGCCACCCCTGTGCTGGCTGGTGGTCCTGAGTTCTATAAGAAAGCAGGACAAGCAAGCCATGAGGAGCAAACCAGTAAGCAGCACCCCTCCATGGCCTCTGCCTCCAGATTCCTGCCATGTTTTGAGTTCCTGTCCTGACTTCCTTCAATGATGAACAGTGACACAGAAGTGTAAGCCCAATAAACCCCCTCACTCCCAAGCTGCTTTTGGTCCCGTTGTTTCATCAGGTAATAGAAACCCTGACTGGAACAAACATACAATAGGAGCTAATCTGTAATGATCAGCAGGATCTCTTTATAAAACACAGTGGCCACAGGTGATTTCAGAGTCATCACACTAATTAGGATAACAAATGAAGAGTATGAGTTTGCTGATTTTATATTCTGGTACCTGTGAAGGAAGAGCTGTAAGGCTACATAGTCCAGTACTAGCTTTGAAAATCTACCACCCCTGAATCTATATATTCTTCCAGAAACTGAAAATGCCTTTCTTACTTGTTTTCAACCAACTGTATTTCCTTTTGAATTAAAATACATAAATATATAGGAAGCTTCACACTGCAGCATCCGTCCTGTGGCTAGAGAACAGCATGTACCCCCTCTCCCTCCTTCACATTTCTTTCCTAGCTCCTTTCCATTGCCTGGGAACACAGAAAGATGGCTCTGTCTCACACCCCAAGAAATTCAAACAAACATCTTCACGAGTAATGTGTTGATATACCCTAAAAACTCATTTTGGGACACAAAACTACCACCTTCTAACAGGGTGTCAGACCAGACTAGCATTTTGTGCCTCAGTTTCCACATGTGCCATATGAGAAGGCCAAACATGTTCAAACCCAAACAATAGATATCCTCAGTCACTTTTGCCTCTTGTTCAAAGAGATGCCCCATATGCCAAGCAGAGTTGACATGTAAGTAATCTGCATACAAATGGTAAAATATCCTAGAGATAATATATCTCTAACGATTCCCTTTTGCAACTCTCAATTACCTAGTTTAAAAAATATATTTGGAACAAAGGGCTAGTGCAATGTTTTAAGTGAATGAGAGGTGCACGGATATGATACGGGATTGTGCAACTATGACCCTCGATTCTACAGCAAACTCATTATTTAGTCATTAAACTACTTCAGTAAAGGAACATGGCAAAGACTAGTCAGTGCTCTGTCTATACTCTTCACGTAGGGTTCTCCTCTCGGTTATCAGCTATTTCTTTTGTTAAATAAGAGGCATATCAACTTGGCAGGTGCTGAGCCACCCTAAGCAGTGTAAATATCAAATCCAGAACAAGACTGTTAGCTACACCGCCATAACACTTTAGCTTTTTAAACACATCTTGAAAGTAAATATTGCCTTTCCTTGGTCTACTCATTCTGGAAGCTGGTACGAATACAAAGGAAACATGTGTGTGTTGGGAGAGGGCTAGCCTTGTGGAATTCAGATTCCATAATGGATTTCAGAAGGGTAAAAGACAGTTCTTACAGTCAATTCTTCTGAGGACCAACAACAAGCCAGTCAGTATGGTTCAGCAGCAATCACAACCTAGTTCTCCCCCTACACACATACAGTCTGACTTCTACCCCAGGACTGCAACATTTAGTACAGTAGCCCTCAACCTTCCTAACACTCTGACCCTTTAATATGGCTCCTCATGTTGTGGTGACCCCAACCATAAAATTATTTCATTGCTACCTCACAACTATTATTTATTATTATTTCATTGCTACTGTTATAAATCATAATATAAATATCTAATTTGTGGCTGGCATGGGGGTCATGACCCATAGGTTGAGAACCAGTAGTCTAAGGTTAAAAACCCATTTTACCCTGTCTTCTTTTAGTTTTTCTATCTTTCCTCCCCTGGACTGAGGATGTGAAGAGTTGTGATGACAGGATCAAGTCTGGACAATAAGACAACTGAAAATACCCATTAGATATGATCACTGGGCCAAGAACCTATGGTTGGATAAAAAAAGAAATCTAATTGGTAAACAAGAATCTAATCTGACCATCGTGTTAGGTGGACAGAGTAATAAACACACCCCTAAAAACTCATCTTTATGCCCATAGATTATCGCATCTAAAAAACTTCATCCATGAAGCTTCTCTTTGCAGTAGATGGTGATTAACACAGAGACCCATGATTGGTCAAAGGACAACAAGATGAAGGAGTCCAGAATGCTCAGCCCTAATAGGGACACTGTCTATTCCCTCCAACACAAAATGGGCTCTCTCTAAGTATCTAAACCCTAGAAGCCTCAAAGTTTTAGAGACACAGAAGACATATTTTTCCTTGTTCTTACTTAGTCAATTTCCCATTCCTCAAGTTTTGGTAGGGAAGCCCTCCTTCGTCACACAGGTGTTTTATCTGTGTCCTAAGAGTTTCCTCTCTACATTACCCAATATTGCGCTCATTTTCTGCTCTCTTAAAATTCTATCCGATATTTCAGAGTGAGAGTCAAGTGTATTTATATTTCAATATTCTCAGCACCAAAATATAGCCAGGAACATGGTGCTATAATAATTATTTGCAAAAACTAACTTCTTTTATTCTTAGGTATACATACTTAAAGGTATAAAAACTCATCCTCATACTTTTTGACCTTGGGGAAGTCTCTCAAAGTAATTAAGAGTAGAGATTTTTGTTTTATGGTTAAATATTGATAACTCAGTTAAGTTTCTGAACTGAAGACCCTCCAAAGAAAAGATTTACACAAAGAATACAAATGATACATATGTCTGAGGAATGTGAAAAAATAAACATTTGTGTTTCCTGATACCCAGTGAGAAACATGAGGCTGTAGTTAGCATTAATGCAGCCCACCAGAATTCTATTGGTCTCCTCACTATAATGCTTTTGTCAGGAGAGTAAAAACCTTCCCAAAGAATCAAAGGGAAAGGCCTAGCTACTTCATATCGCTTCTATAAACAATAAAACATCAGTCCCTAAGTCATAAGAATAGAAAAACATGAATGGCTATGAGAAAAGGCTTATTTTAAATAGAGCTATTTTCCTGTACTAAGGTAGTTCTTGCATATAAATAATGTTCATGTCATCAAAAATAATTGAGTATCATAAATACCTTTTACTATGTTTTATGAATATCATATTCTCCTTTGTTGTGTTGTTATGGGTAGGTTAGCAAATGGAAGCTGTAACTTATAATTTTGGGTATCAAAATTGTTACAGAGGATGAGCAGAATGACCATCCAGCAGGTAAGGGCATTGCCAACAAGCCAGGATATCTGAGTTCAACCTCCAAAACCCACACGGCAAAAGTAAGGAACTGACTAGTTGAGGTTGTCTTCTGGCCTCCACATGTGTGCTGTAACATGTACACACACGCACACATACACATGTGCACACCTGCACACACACATGTACACATACAATGTAATAACAAATTTAAAATAAATAAACTATGAACAATTATAGAATCTCATCAGGCGGTAGTTGGTGCATACTTTTAATCCCAGCACCATGGAGGCACAGGCAGGAGGATCTCTGTGAGTTTGAGGCCAGCCTGTTCTACAGAGGGAGTTCCAGGACAGTAAGGGCAATACAAAGAAACCCTGTCTTGAAAAACAAAACAAAGAGTCTAGCATTTCATTTCAAGCTATAAGTGTTTCAATTTGTTTTTTTTTCCTTATAATCCTTGTGGATATAATACATGGAAATAGCCGTCAGCAAATAAATGTATTATAAGTGTCATGTCTGCTATTGCATGGATAACTTATGTGTTTTAATTTTCTGAGATGCACAGATTAGAAATAAGTTTTTTTCCTAGTGAAAAAGTGAGGCAGGTACAAATATGGGGGTCCGAGCATGGAAGAGAAAGCAAATCTGTACCTTTCATGATCTTTATGTGATTTCTTTCTCTTTACTGTTTCCTTGATGTGGAAGCATTTTAAAAAGTGAACTTGTACCACAGAGCTCTCATATACATGTAGTATAAATTTGCAATTAAGAAGTTATCAAATATGAAGACTGAAGCCATAGTGCAACAAAATGTTTGCTGTGCAAGGAAGCACATCATTCGAGCTAGGATCCCAGCATCCAGGCAGTCAGCTGTGATGGGGTGTGTATTATCCCAGGGCAGGGTAGGCAGAGACAGGCAGATCCCTGAAGCCTATTGGCCAGCTAGCCAGCCTATCAGATTCACTGAGAGATCAGAAAATATGGTGGAAAGTGAGAAAGGAAGACCCCAAAAAGTGACCTCTGGTCCCTAAATATGTGCATTGCAGCTGCATGTGCACATACATGTGTGTGTATGTGCATGCACACAACATAAAACAAAATAAAGTCTTAACTATGCATCAAAACAGGGGTCTCTGTCAACATGACATCAGTCTTTAGACTCACTCCACAGGGATAATTTAAGGAATAGTCCAGGGTGGATGTCAATGTTCTAATTCTAGTTATGATTCTAGTTCTTGCTTTGTCTTTAATTCTAAGACTTGTCTCCCGGGGCAGAGCCAATGTGCTGGCTAGTTTTTATGTGGATTTGACACAGGCTAGCATCATTAGGGAGGAGGCAACCTCAAATGAACAAAAGCTCCCATGAGCTTAGCCTGTGGGCAGGCCTGCATTTTCTTGGTTAATAACTTATGTGGGACAGACAGACTCACCATGGGTGGTGCCACCTTAGACTGGTGATCCTGAGCTGTGTAAGCAAGCAGGCCAAGCAAACCATGAAGGGCAAGCTAGTAAGTAGCACTCTTCATGGCCTCTTCATCAGTTCCTGCCCTGTTTGAGTCCTGGCCCTGACTTCCTTTAATGATGGACTGTGATGTGGAAGTGTAAGCTAAAATGAACCCTTTCCCCTTCAAGGTGCTTTCTCACAGCAACAGAAACCCTAAAACAGCCAACCACACACAAACAGGAGAAAAAGCACAAAATGGGTAGCATCCAATAGCCACTCATAAGCTTTTTAAATAAATAATAACCTAGCATATGCTCTATCCCATATAACACACTGTCTATCATATACTACATAAACGGGAGAAGTTCACACCTAAACATAAGCATGTATGCCTCATGTATGTCAGATCTTTCTTAGGCACATTCCTGTTTCCAGTCCTACGCAGATGGTAGAGCGAGTGAAAACCACTGTTGCAATTTGATGATCTTCTATAAAATAGAACTTTCAAGGTTATGAGAGACAGCAAAGTTACAACACTTTAAAAATGTAATGCTCTTAATGCAGGAATCTAGAATCAATATCTAATTTCACCGACATAAAAGAACATAAGTTCATATTACAGGTACACACACACACACACACCACACACAAAATGAACCTACCCTGTTGGCCAAGAGAAAAAAAATTCAGTTTCTTTCCTTACCTATATATTAATATAACCAAGGGAAAAAAAATGATGTTTTGAAAAGCAAACAAAACTAATCAACTAAAGAAAGTTCTTCTAATTATTTATTTCAGTAAGTTGATAATAATCATTTACTACTGCACCTTAATATCAAAACATTCCTTTAAATGTGATTTTCACATTTACTGTCAGTCTGGGTCTTCTTTCTGTTTGTCATGCCTTGCTTGCTTAGCAGTAACTCATATGACCTTCCCCTTGACCTTCATCAGAGAAAGACTGTGACAAGACAGCTCTATTCACCAACATGCTGAAGACCATCAACTGCTGTGTATGAGAAGGTAGCAGACCCTCTCACCTCTCCAGTAGATACCTCCCATTTGCTCTTTAACAAATGCCTCAGCATCAAACAAATAAATCACCAACAAAACAGTCAACCTGAACACAGCTCACAAGAAACCAAAACAATATACTCCTACTCTCATACTCCATGCTTGTAACTAAAGCCCACCTCTTCTACCTCCCAGGATGGCTCTGCTATTATTTTTCCTGAGGCCCCAATTCTCTGGTTTTCCTTAGAGCCAAGCCTCTGGGAAGACTCTTCCGCTGTCACCACATCCTTTTCTTTGCTCCATCTTTACACCCCCACCCCATCATTCTAGAACACTTGCAGAGGTTTCTAGTGACCTTTCAGGTGCCAATACATGCTAGGTGACACCTAATCCTACAGTGTCCTGTGTATGACACTGGTTTTCCAGTTGCCTCTTCTCACACTCATTTCCAGCCAAGCAGAAACCCCCTGTCTCACACTTCTCTTTCTTGGAAAGCTTACTCATTTCGATATCAAATACAAAGATAATTTCAAAAATCTATGTCCCTCCACATGTATCTTCTCTCTGGATTTCAGACCCACCTAAGATAGCTTACACTTATCCTGATCAACATAGGTATCACAGGAGAACCCAAGATCAGCCATTTCTGCATCCAGGACTTTGAATACCTCTAAGAGGTGACTGCCACCATTCAATCCCTGGTCTGTCCCATTTCAGCGCCCCCTCCCCCTTCAGCAAGTGGCCTCCACTGATCTAGCTGTTTACACAGGATTCACAATACCCATTTCTCCTTACTCAGCACTTTAAACACATTGCCTATTGAGTTTGTTTAAACAAATAGTGGAAGGCACACAGGAGGGAGTCAAAGGCAGAGACTACCTATCAGGTAAAAGCACACCCATAATAAAGATCACACATACAGAAACTTGTGTAAGGTCACGAGGTGTGCTATGGATGGGACATGAGGCAGGTGGGGGTGACAGATAAGCAGGGAGGAGCAGGATAAGCAAGGTCAGTTGTAGAAGGTCTTCTATTCTCACTCAAGACTTCACTTGCTACGAGACAAACACCGTGGCACCTGTGAGGATCCATAAGATCAAAGGGGCCGGGGCTGGAGAGATGGCTCAGAGGGTAAGAGCATTGACTGCTCTTCCAGAGTCCTGAGTTCAATTCCCAGCAACCACATGGTGGCTCACAACCATCTATAATGACATCTGGTACCCTCTTCTGTATACTATATACATTAAAAAAAAAAAAAAAAAGATCAAAGGGGCCAGCTGGGCTCCTGTCACCACTCAGTTCAAAATCAGTGGTCTAGTCACTCTTCAAAATGTCCAACAGCCTCAGGCTGGGCTGCTCATCAACTATCAGCTGGGACAATCCTGATACACATATATACATATATGTATACATATACATACACATATACATACATGTCCAAACTAAGCTTTAAACATATAAGCCAACATCTCAACTCTAATAACATAGACTTATGTATAAAGATGGTGCAATAAACAGAAAGTTGGAACTCTTATGAAGAAGCTCTACATCATAACTATGGCCATTGCAAAACTATGGAAGACATGATCCACCAACAGGGGGATGATTTTACTGCCATGTTCCATATGTAACTCAGTGTCATAGTGAGATTATGTTATGTTTTCTGTCATTTTAAATATTTGTACAAAAAACATCAAAAAAGCCGCTACAAACACAACAAACACACACAAACAAAAACTAAAAATGCTACTCTAAAAAAACAATACCAAGCCACACAGCTAAACAAAATAAGTTAAATTGAAAACAAAAAAACTAACAAATTATATGCCTTCACCCTAAATCAATCAACATAAAAATAATACAAACATCTATATAATTCTATAAGACTACATTTATATCTGGGGGGGACTGTGGGTCTAAACCTCAAAACTAAAACTAAAAGTCTAAGCCGAAACCATTCACAACAGTGTTGTGACTTGAAAAGTTAACAGACGGAATAAGTAAATAGATCAATCAGCAGTCCTCTACCACAAGAATACTCAGTGGTCATCCCAGGGCAGACCCATGCCTGTGTAAGGATAGAACTCAGCCCAGGGAGGGCTATCAGCAGGTCTGTGGAGGCGGGAGGCGTTTCCATGAGAAACAATACACAGCTGACAAAACACATTCACCTTCAGTCCTTAATTAAGTTACTAATTTTAAGCTTTAGATATCATTAAAGTGAAAGTCCACTTCAGAAAGATTAAAGAGAACTGGAACTGCCCTGACAGGAGGGCACAGAGATCGAGGAGGAGGGTGCAAAGTGGTCAAGAGACCTGGGTTCTTGACTCACTCAAGCCACGAGCTCTGTAATCTCAACAGAATTTGATTTTACTTTCTGTTGTAAAACTCCAAAATCCTGTGTTGACTAAGAAATACTGTGATGATAACGGTGTGAAGTTGAAGGAAGCTTTGTTATCTAAGGGGGGGTCAGAAGACATCAACTGACCCCTCTGAGTAGGCACATTGCTCCTTGGGACAGGTAATCATTATCACCCTAGCTGCTAAGAAAGCCAGCCCCATTCTGCTGCCCAGGTCAGTTAAAGCTTATTAACCACTGCAACCCATTATTTTATTCAGTTCACTGAAATAATACACTACTCAGACAATGGGAGAAAGCTAGAAAATACACATGTACCTACTAGGTTTGAAAACTGCCTCAATTTCTGGATGCTGTTAGCTTTTCAAATTAAAAGGGTTTTAGATCAATGGGTGAGTAGAAAAATTTCCAAATACAGTTTGAAATACACATTCAGTATGCATCTGTATATTTAAAAATATACTGATACGGTAATTATGCAGACATAAAGAACATCATATTTATTATTTTTATTTTTAAATCCAATGGATGCTAGACACTTACTAGTGAAAAATTCCCTGTTTCTAAAATACTATGAATCTTCTCCTGCTTGTTTCCACAAATTCCCCCAAATGCATTTCAATGGAAGAGACAATTGGTGTTTCCTCTTCTGAAAGGAGAATTTGAGCCACAGAGGACCTTTAACAGAGACCAGCAACCCTACTGATTAAGAGACAGGATCCTGGGGAGTAGAACTCTCTGTAATCAAGTCTATGGGGAGAATGGCCAGTCAAATTTTGTCTTAGGAGCTTTGCATCTGTGTATTCCATCAAAAGCATGAAGGTGTCCCAGTTGAGGCTTCTGGGCTTGAGAGCTCAGAGAAGGGAAGCTGAGAATCCTAGAGGGTGGCTTGCTGTTTCAAGAGAGAGCACACAAGGCCACACTGACCAATACACCTGCTTGGGCTGGAGGTGGATGAGTTAACGTTATAAATACTAGCCTCATTCCTGCTTCATGTTTGAATCTGTTCCTTCTAGCAACATTCCAGAGCAGCTGTTCTGATGCCTGGGGACACATCGGATAAAGCTGTATGAGTTCTCTATTTTATAGCACAAATTCTATTCGGTATTGAAATAAAAACCTGGAGCCAGACATTAAGAAAAAGCTGAAATATCAGAGAGATAGAAACAAACCACAGCCAATTCTCACCCAGCCAACTCTTCGGGCCTCTCTCTACCTCTGATTTCTATCTCTCTGTCCTCAGACAAAAAGGGAACTGGCCTGGGGAGTTTAACTCCTTCCTTTTCTCCCTCCACCCAGCTATCTTACTTCCTGGTTCTAGGAAGCACTAGGATTAAAGGTTTGTGTGACCACTGCCTGGCACTGTTAGGCCTTGAACTCACAGAGATCCAGGAATCTCTGCCTCTGGGATTGATAGGATTAAAGGCCTGGGTCACCACTCCCTTACCTACATTGGTTGGCTCTGTCCTCTGATATTCCAGATTATTCTTAGTAAATATACAATACGTCACCACACTCTACTTGATAAAGCCTGCCTTCAGTTTAAAGGAGAAAATGTATTTGTTTAGTCTACAAGAGGTAGATGTTTGCAAGCTGACCAATTAAAGTAGATGGTGGCTACTTTAGGCTGAGTGATTGGAGATGGCTTTAATTTAGGAGAGGCACTTAAGAAACATTCAGATTGCAACAAGAATCTGCTTTGTGGTGATGGGTGGGATAATGCACACTGAGGCTCAGGCCTTATGAGGGAGATGAGCTTGCTGAGGTCAAGTTACAAAAAGTGCAGAGTAGTTGGGCTGAGGAGGGTATGGGAAAGGAGGGAGGAGCAGAGAAGGGTCAAAGGCAAGGACCTGTGGGCCATCGCACCCGGCCGGATCTGTTCATGAAGACCAAGAAGCATTTGAAATGGGGAAAGAGAATCTTTTGGACACTTCCACAAGGTCTCTTTGGCTTCTTGAAAAGAAGTGCAGGTATTAGCAAAGAGAACTAACTTCTAGGCAATGGTAACAGTCCAAGTGACAGGAAACACCCAGACCCAGGGAGCAACGCCAGTCAAGATTCTAGCCATAGCTTTGCAAGAGAGAAAATGGGCTAAACCAATGTTTTCCAAACATTAGGTCTCAAAAACAAAAGGGTCCCTAGGGGTGCAATATTCCACTTTCCAATAGATAGTATGCCAGGAGGCCCACCAACAAGCAGGTGTTACATTTCAACCGCAATTCTGCCACAATGATTTTGCTATCACTTTCAATGCTGAATATCACTAGTTAATCTGGTGAGTAATCCTTTTAGCTCTCAGAGCAAGGCCTGGCCTTGTCTCTAATAGAAGATGCCTTTGGTGATAGCTCCAGCCTCTCAGATCAGTAAAACATTCACAAATAGGTCTGCTGTGTACTTTCAGATTTCTTCTGAGAATTCACTAGAAGATAAATGGGCCCAGTTTCTAATGTTTGTACCTAGTCTGATAGAGTCCTAGTCTCCATGGAATTCACATGAGTCTGCCTGATCCTGCCATTGGGAACCTGAACAGGTACTATTTAAAGTTTCACAATAATCCATCTGGTGCTATTTACGGCTTTAATTTTGTAAACTGTGTACATGCCAATTCTGTCTTGCTTTGAGCTAGACTTAGAACAAACTCCCCAGATCAAGCACAGGGCATAGTTTACCTACAATTCATTTATGGGTTTTTTTTTTTTTTTTTTTTAATGAAGTGTTCAGTATAGAACAGAAATAAGTTATTCCTGGAATTAGAAACTGCCCCCCAAATCTGTATTTTTAGAAGTTAGCACAAAATACTTGGGTTCTGTTTCCTGATAGCTATGCTTATAGCAATTCATTAGCATACCCTAGCACTGAAATGAAGTTCAGAATTGACAGTGACTTCATTTTCCTCATGCTAAGGCAACCCGTTAACAGTATTCTGGAGATTTTATGAGGAATACATTAAATCAAAATAGAGATTCCAGAGCAAGATGATAACAGCAAAATCTCTGATCTTTATGGTAAATTACATCCTAGAGAGAATGGTTGAATAAACTAAGGATAGCAACTGCTCCATTTTCTGTTGACTATAAATCACTCTGTAAGAACAAAACTACCATTATACCCTCAATGTATACAGTATAATTTAAACACTAGGGATTCACTCCTCAACTAGTCTTTAAACAAAATCTGCCTCTAAACCCCAAACAGCCTCCTGATTCCCAAACAGGAAGACTGAAGGCCACTGGATCTTCAGGAGCTGGCCTTTGATATACTTTCTGAAAGCCTTTTGTGATGTTATTGCTACTTACCAGTGGGTTAAGTCCATGAAAGAAAGGACAGCTGGTCGCAGGGGAGACATACACTCTGCCAAGCTCATTGTGACAGCTGTGTAATGGACAAATCCCTTTAATACAGCTAGGTCTGTGTACAATTCACACACATCACATCAGAATGTTTAAATGATAGTGAATGAAGAGAATAGCCCACCGTTAAAGCTAAATTTCTGCCTCCAATGTTGTGGAAAGGACTTTAACTATGTAAAGACAAGTTACATATGCTGAAGAATATTACTTTATAGTGATAAAGTAACTGTGTAAAGCATGTTACCTTTGTTTATGCTGCATTTGTTTAATGACATAAGGATATAAAAGTGTGTTTAATTATATAAAGATGTGTTGCATTTGTTTTATATTGTCTGTCTAAGGCACCTGATTGGCCTAATAAAAAGTTGAACAGCCAATAGCTGGCCAGGAAAAGGATTGACAGGGCTGGCAAGCAGAGAGAATAAATAGAAGGAGGAATCAAGGCTTGAAATAAGGAGAGAAGAGAGAAGGAAGGAACGGAGATACCTGGGGCCAGAAGCCAGGCAGCTACCAGCCAGACATAGAGACAGCAGGAAAGCAAGGTATACAGAAAGAAAAGGTAAAAAGACTTGAGGCAAAACATAGATAAAGAGAAACAGGTTAAGTTATAAGAGCATGCAAGAAATGAGCATAAGATAAGCCTGAACATTCATAAATAACAAGAAATCTCCATGTCATGATTTGGGAGCTGGATGATGGCCTAAAAAAAAAAAAAAAAAAAAAAAAAAAAAAAAACCTGGTACATTCCAACAACACAGCTTTCTTTCTCTTCTCTGTTCAAGTTGTATACACTGGTAAATCATGAAGTCTCCACTTGACCCATTTTTTATTACAGAACTGGACAATGTACCTATCTTACCAGATTATATGTGATTATAATTCCATCTAGCCAACAGACTGCCGCCTGATGCCTTGTATTTAGCATAATCCAGACATTAGTAAATTCAACTTTCAGTAAAATTCTGTTTTATTTTAAAGATTATTGTCCTTACTACTTACTTATAGATATGAAGCTACAGAGACCCACCTTCTCCCCTCATAAAGAGAAGTCTCTAACTGCAGGTGAACCTTAAGGATTCTGTCATAGGTTGCTCTTTAAAAATCATAAGATCACAGTTGCTTCTAAAGAAAATAGAAATGGCAATGCCCACTTACTTCCAGAACCTTAGCAGCCTTAAACTTTATATTTGGGCCTAAGTGTCTAAGATGGAAAGCTAAATTTTACTCAGTTACAAATCTGAGAATTAACAGGCCATAGGTCAGAGACAGACCTCTCCAGTTATCTGTGTCCAACCCCCTATCAAAATTCCTAGGCGTTCCCTTTAAGAAGTAACAGAGACAGCACATTTTCCTGAATCTTGGCCAACAGTATTTGGGAAGAACTTACCAGCACAAAGATAAGTTTGGCACCTTAATTCAGGAGCATGTTTTTCTATTACCCAACATCTGACTTTGCGTCTGTGAGAAATATGGTATGAAGCCCAGGAAGGAATAAATTACAACAGACACTGTAAAATCATCGATGCCACCATCTTCAGGAGCTCTTCTTCTCCCATATCCCATATGGCTTGCACTGTTAATCACTAGGTTTAAAGGCAGAGGAAGGTGTGACTAAGAAGCCTAACTCATACACCTTAGTGAGGAAGCCACTATATCCCCTTCTGTCCAAGGACCTGTGGTCACAATACTGGGGATTAGATACTACCTTTTTTCTCAGTAGGAAGGACAGACAAACAGAACAACAAAGATGGCTGGCTGCCTCCAATAACCTGGGCATCTAATTCTCTATCTGCCAGAGAGATTTTTCAAGCAAACAGACCCTGAAAGATATGAGGCATAAATGAGCAGTCTATGCTTCCGATCTCACTAACACAACAGCACAGAGGCCTCACTCACTGCTGGAGCCCTGTTAATTCAAACAAGAGGCAGCACCAGGAGCCAGCCTGCATGCTTTCTGCAGCCTTTGCAAGTCCTCAAGCTTTGATCTCTGTAGTTAGCTCCTAATAGTAAGCTTCATGCACACCCCCAAAACGGCTCCGTAAGGACACATGGTGATAATTAGAAACAAAAAAGAGAAAGCAAACAAAGCAAAGGGCCTTTCAAGAACTCAGAGAGGCAAGCCATCCATGAATGTCATATCTCCAGGCAATAAGTCCAGATGACCCGTGTAGCATGCATAACATCAGGCCAAATCAATAAGGAAATATAAAAAAGCTACATCTGTTGTGGAAAACCAAATGTACATGAAAAATCAGGACATCTAGAACTGTTTCCATTCAATTCTTATGGAAATCATACAGTGCGGTGGTGATTAAGTATTCAAATGGGTTAACGTTTTGATACAGTGTTTCCATTAACTTAAAGTGATATGTCTAAAGATGTCTTGGAAAATCGAGACCCAGGTCAGGCTGACCCCAAGCCCTTGGCTGTCCAGTGCTCTAGTGAACTGAGCTGTAATGAATACAGATTACTATTGCTCAGCTCCTTTCTCACACAATATGCTCCATTGGATCAGTTACCCTTCAGCCTTAACATTTCCAGGCCACTTACTGTATCCCAAAGCCAAATGAATAAGATTTAGTCTTCCCCGACATTCCACAGTATGGCGCCTCCACTGCCTAACAATTAATTAATTCACAATTACATCTATCATGGCTCTTACAGAGAGAGGAAATGGGGAATTCTTCCAGCATATTAGACAGTTCTGCACTACAAAGGTCAAACAGACAATTCAGTTTTTCAATCTTCAAGACAAAGCAGAGGCCAACTATTTAATTATTCTGTTTTTACTGTGTGCATCTTATCTTCCTGCTAGCTAAAATGGATGGAGACTCT
This sequence comes from Sigmodon hispidus, assembly GCA_004025045.1. Classification (NCBI taxonomy): domain Eukaryota; kingdom Metazoa; phylum Chordata; class Mammalia; order Rodentia; family Cricetidae; genus Sigmodon; species Sigmodon hispidus. Next base: position 66,305 of record PVIH01003256.1, on the reverse strand, counting down.
ACAGATGTTCTTATAAAGATCCCACTGGCATACAAATGATTGCTTGGAAACAGCACCAGCACCTCATCAAGTTCTCCTGGAGGTTCAGACAAGATGTTTCCTTCCTCCATGACAGTGTTTCAGGTTGACACCACTGATCAGGCTCCCAATTTGCACCTGAAATAGGTGGTCAGGAATGCTTTAGGAAGGAAGATCAGCTTTTCTCTTCCTTCCTGATTTGAGGGAAACTCAGCAGGCAAAGCAGTGGCTTGTGTTTGAAGCTGCATGCTGCTATTCTGATTACAGGGGCCAGTTTTCTCACACAATATACAGAAGAATGATTGAACAGCTACAAGGTGTGATGTTTTCTTCACATTATTTTTCTCCAATGGGCAACTAAGCCAATAAATAGCTCTTTCAATTCTCAAGTCCAAATATCTCCAGATCAATGAGAACTCAAAAGCTTACAGCCAAAAATACATGTGAAGAAAAACAGAAAGGCTGACATACAGCTCATCTCAAGAATTCTTATGGGTTCTTTAGTTGTTTTGTTTAATGTCCTATCACTACAAAATGTGTTCCCCTTTATATGTTGATAATCACTTAATTACCATACTTCTTACCAGGAAATCAGTTTGAATCCTTCAGCTTGCCTATTTGAAATGTTAACATACAAGAAAGTTTGTCTAGGTGAAAGCTTTATGTGAGGCAATGGAACACTGCCCTGGGTCCTCCCACTCTGCCATCCTGAGGGTCTGCACACAGTAGGAGAGGAAGTGCACTGACCCCTCCCACCCTGCCATCCTGAGAGTCTGCACACAGTAGGAAGTGCACTGACCCCTCCCACCCTGCCATCCTGAGGGTCTGCACACAGTAGGGGAGGGAGTGCACTGACCCCTCCCACCCTGCCATCCTGAGGGTCTGCACACAGTAGGGACTGCACTGACCCCTCCCACCCTGCCATCCTGAGGGTCTGCACACAGTAGGAAGTGCACTGACCACTCCCACCCTGCCATCCTGAGGGTCTGCACACAGTAGG